>JABUQX010084708.1:35000-47500 GCA_015478945.1 Trachelipus rathkii | reverse complement strand
CGGATGTGGATTTGATAGAGGACTTATCTTATTCTTACTTTCTGTACAATAGTGGTGTATCCTTACAGTGGATTTCTCATTATCTCCTACTTTATTCTTACATTTCATAAATTAATGATCTCTCACCTGCACATCTATAACTCTATCCACTCATATGTCACAACCACACATAACTTAACATATTCTCAAACTTCAATTCAATTCTGACTCCTATTTTATAACTTCTAATGAAATTGTCCTATAATGTCTATAATCTTTTCCGATTTCTAATTCATATAACTGTGATTCATGGATAGTAATAATTCCGATTGGGGTCGTCTCAACCGTAAATAATTCCAATTCAAATACAAACTGGAAGAATTTTGCTGATACTGTTCCCGATGAAGATATCTTTAATGATGACTATTTCAAAGTTTTTCGAATCAACGACAGGTTTTTCGTTCTCCTGTTGACATTAAATATAAACATCGCTTTATTATACCTTAACCATAACAAAAAAAATGTCTCGGAAATACCTACCAATCACATAACGAGTTGTTAGTGGCGGAGCCTAAAGAACTGGAGTTACTTAGTTTAGACTGCGAGATTTTTTTTCCTCTTCTCAGTTTACTACCTATGCTATTACAAGGGAGTCTCATTCACGCCCATTTGAAGTATGGAGTACTGTATTCTCAAATATCTGGGAGGGGTCTATGAGGTTAGTACAGTATAATGGAGTCTATTAGGATGTGGTATCGAGTCAAAAGCCAAAGGCTTATAATCTAGTTTCATGTATACTTATTCACAGATCACTTATATGACTCACTCTATATCTTGCGTAATAGCGTATATGATATAGTTTATAACTTTAATTCCTTTCTATAAGGTATATAGTATACTATATATATTATATATATATATATATAATATGCATATATATATGGCAGACGGCGGTAATGTTTCAGAGGTAACTTTACAACTTTATTATACGTACGTAACCACCTATAACCTTTACGATGAACGTCCTAGAGTAGCTCACAAGGAGGTGTAGCTATTATCGTTGTCTGCGCACATTTATATCTGTAGTAAATATTGGATTAACATCCCAGGCTAGTTTCCTATCTTCACTAGCGGTATGCTTCCTTTACTTTGGTTTCAATGTTTCTATATACTATGTGAGAACCTCTGATTCTGTGGAATTTCTTCATTCTTATCGTGTTTTCCATGGCTGAATTTTAAAATCTTCCTCCCTTTTATAAGCCTAGCGTCTGTTGCTACATACTTGCGTAATTTCGTCTATATAAACTTAGACGCCAAGATCTTCTTATCGCCCGTTTCAAACTCATCCAACATCCTGAATACGGAACATAACTAGGAGGCAACCAGGTTGTGCTTAGTACAGTTGCTCTAAATAAAAAAACATTTAATAAACACAAAAAAAAAAAAGAAGAACATACGTAAATATTTTGTAAATATAAATCTTGAATTATATAAATACTTCTTAACGATCCTACGCATTTAAACTTGAATACACAGAGGATTTGGTGATCATCGAGTAATGAATACCATATTACCATTATGCTCATCCGGGTTATACTTGTGTCTGCCTCCAGTCATTAATCTCACGGCGAATCGATACTTAAAGACGAGTTAGCTCTGTGTTATTCTCTATTATATAGGAATTGAAAAAAATTTTAGTTGTAATTTTTATATTTTAGATTACGATCCAAGCAATTAACTAATTTACTGTTATCCCATACTTTTGTCTCTAAATTTTGACGCAAGAATAATGTATTATTAGCTCATCGGGATGCTAATATTATTTAGGATCAATTTCGTATTCGGGTTAGCATACAATGTAGGCTAGTATCACATATTTTTACTTCTCTTTTTTTCTATGTAGTGAACACATGTCTCCTTGAACATAATTTTATGTCCTACACCCATATAATTAGACACTTATCGTTGGTACACTTAGAACCAGTTTGACCTTCAAAGCTTATTATTATATGATAATATTTGTAGATTTAAGTAAATCTATTGTTTTTTCAGTATATAGAAGTATATTTTTTATTTAATTGTATTTATTATCAACCGTTCCGAAACATTGCATAACCTGCAAACGTAAGCAAGCCACGAGTATCAAGGTAGTCAGAACATTTAGGTATAATATAAATTAATGAGGACTATATAATTTACCTTTTATTTCATAAGAATTAAGTCCTTATAATAGTAATTATCTTATCTGAATAATAAATAGAAATTTAATTTAAGAAAGTAAAAGTAAAGTATAACTTGTAAATAATAAACTCAATTAAATTATTAATAAATTATATAATAATAATAATAATAAATATATAATAATAATAATAATAATTAAATATATAATTATAAATAAATAATATAATTATATAACTTATATATAAAATTATATAATAATTAATAAATTAATAATAATAATAATAATAATAATAATTAAATTAAATATTAATAATAATTAATTATATATAAATAATTAATTAATATAATAAATAATAATAATAATAATTAATAAATTAAATATTAATAAATATATATAAATAATAATTAAATAATAAATAATAATAATAATATATATAAATAATAATATAATATTAATAATAAATAATAATAATAATAATTATAATAATTAATAAATTAAAATAATAAATTAATAATAATTAATAATAATAATAAATATTAATAAAATATATATAATATATATATAAAATTAATAATTAATAATTAAATAATATATAAATATATAATAATTAATAATATATAATAATAATTAATAATACTAATATATAATAATAATAATAATAATATATAAATATTACATAATAATATAATATATAAAATTATATAAAATTATTATAATTTATGATTATAATATAAAAACTTAAAAAGAAATATAAACCTAAATTTAATAATTTATTATAAAGTCATAAAATCAACGATATAAAGTCAATTCAAGTTCACCGTCATATTATCAAGTTGCTAAAGGTATAAAATGCACCGAATGACAAAGACAAATATAGATTAAATTTCATATGGTAATGAAAATATGAGACAGGCCGTATCATTAATTAATATGTGTAAGTTTATAAAAAGATGGATGAAGGGTTAAATTTAAATAATGTGTGTAAAAAGGGTCACAATACAAATAAAATTATTAATTAAGCTCATCCATTAACTTAGAGATATATATAGAATATTAAGGTTTATAAATATTGGGTTTATTAGCTCCTCACTTGATGAACATAGATATTATAATTTAATTATTAATTAAGTGAACATCATTTGATTAAAAGTAAATATAATATATGTAAAATAGAAAGAGAAATTATTATGTCAAATCTATATTTAAAAATAGATAATATATCTTTATAAAGAAACGTAATTTAAACATATATTTATATTAATAATATATAATATTTATATTATATATATATATATATTAATCATAATATATTATATATTATTAATTTATATATATATATATATATATATATTATAATTAATATTAAATATATATAATATATATATATATATATATATATATATTATTATATATATATATATATTTATATATTATATAAGTAATAATGACCAAATATAAGAAATATCACATCATTATATTAAAATTTATTAGAGTAAACTATTGAATATATGGTATAGATAAATATAACCATATATTTAGACATATTCTCATATTGCTCAAATGATCCTCCTTATCTACATCTCTTATAATAATCACAGTCCCAAAATATTCTCTTCCAATTGCGAATATCTTGCACGTAATATTTTGATACATCTATTTCCAATCTCAACTTTTAAAATTACATACATAATTTGCTATATCCTCTCCACTGGTTAGACATTTACTCATAATGTCTATTAAAAAATAATATTAAGATTTTATTATATTTATATAATAATTATGTTATTTATTTTATATAAGATCCATTATAGTGTTAAAATAAATAAATTCAAATAATAAATATTATAATAACTTTCCGCGCGCTCGTTTTAGGAAAATTATGAAATTTTATATTCATAATGCAGGAATTTACTTTAATAAATTAAAATAGTTAATATTCTGGAATTTATAAAGCTAAAGAATTAAGTGATAAACGATAGAATTAATTTAATAAATATATATAGAGATTTAATTTAATAATGATAAAAAAGAAAAAATCCACTTAATTATAAAATCTTATTTTTACTAATACTAAATCAGATATAACTTATAAAAAGGCCCAATTCTCTTAAAACCATATTCCCTTCAGAGTAATATTATTAATATTTCTTTTTAGAAGTGGATTTTGTAAAGTAGAACTTAATAGTATTATACGTATATATGAAAAGCCAAAGACTAATAGTATGAAAGAGCAGTAAGTAAGAGAGAGAGTAAGATGAGATGAAGGAGATATAAGAGAGAGAGAGAGAGAGAAGAGAGAGAGAGAGAGAGAAGGTGGCATATGAAATGACGCACTATCGAGTTACCTGCTTTTGAGCTTGTATTTCAAGTATTAGATTTCATATGCTCTCTCTTTCATTTGAAGAAATCTTTGAGATAGTCTCATATCAAGTATCTATGTATTTGCATGTGACACCATTTAATGAACCGATTAATTATGAGTTTTTATATTGTATCATTTTAGAGGCTACTGAATAATGAAAATATTTTATTCTTATGTGAAAATATATTATTTTACAATCACACGAATTTTTCGATAGGAGTGCATGGTCCAGTGGAGGATTAAAAAGTTTAAACAGGAATGTTATCAAAGTATTAATATCATATATAATTCATATTGCAAGTTTATCCAGGAGTACGATTTAATTATATAAAGAGAGAAGGTCTGATAGTATATATATAAGACTTTTATTTTATATTATATAATATGAGTATTAATCTACGACTTCAAAGAATAATAAACACATTATAAATATAAAAATAAATGTAACAATGATTTTTCAAAAAAATGGTTTTTCCTTTTAACTAGAAATCTATTCTCTAAACATATATACATCTTATATTTATAAAGCAAATAATAAATAAACATTTATTAAATATCCTTAGCATTAGTAGCCCCTCTCATGACATTCATAATGCTGAGCCATTATGTACTATTATTCAATATCATTAAGACTTTTTAATCATCTTATTTAAATATGTTATACTTATATATATAACATCGTTACACAGGTATATATATAACCATTATGCTTATATCTTTCATTATAAATTAAAGACATTCTGCCCTCATCACAATACTCTTAACAAATTGACTTTTAGATTCATTATGATCCGTAAGATTTATTATATAATACATCTCACTTAGTGGCTATACAGAATAACGTATATTACCATGTAGCTTCCTACTATGATTACTTATAGTTATTAAGTAGAACTCGTGCAATGTGAGCATATGGGCGATTCATCACCAAGAATCAATTTTGCACTCTTTTATTATCTATTTATACTACAAACCCCTTTACCGTCACGTTTATCGCACTCTCCCCAAATGCACCAACAGTTCTAAATACAAACGAACAGCTATTTGAGTCATATCTCATTCAAGACACCTAGCAATAGATATATATAACCATATAATTTTAGAATCAATTACAATAAACAATTACTGCCATCTGTAAACTCAGACTCTTCATCTTCAAATCCATTCACTAGATTTTGGTATATTATATAATTCTTATTGAGATTTTCATTTTTTAACTAACAAATTTAGAGAGAAATATATCGATTTGGGCATCATAAACCTGGGTTACATTTCATTATGTACGTTTAACATAACTTAAACCAACACTAAATGGTATTAAAACTAAAAGACTAACCAACCTATATAACCTAAATTAAAACTTTAATTATTTAAGCATTTTGTAAGAGCTTTATCATATACAGCCATCTTAGATCCTCATACACCGCTATCTTTTGTACTGTATATTACTATATGATATATAAAATATTTTATGGCTGATTTAGTAAACAATTTATTGCATTTCTTGTACATATATAAAGTTATAGTAATAAGTTATATACGTAGATATAGAGCATGCAAAACATTGCAGAAATGCGCCACGATTGCATAACATTGCAAATGTAGCATTAAGCACATTTATTGTTCAATAATGTTAGGCATATAGTATATATATACGATATCCACGCGGCGTTAGAGCTGCTTGAGTACTATTAATTGAATATTTGTTAAATTTTTTATATAATAAATAGATATATAATTATATTTAATGTATTGAATATTTGTAATATATGATAATATAATATTATTATTTATTTAAATATTTTTTTACCTTATTAACCTAACTACTATACCCTCCTTTATTAATAATTTTCGGTAGTGTAAGTCTGCACTCGAGTAGAGTCGCATAATATCGAATGAGTGAGTATGATTTTGATGACTGAAAGTCATCACATAATTACAACGGATGTTTAACATTACATATCAACATCACTATAGATATAACAACTAACCGTTCCCCTACCCCTTTTTTTCTCGCTCCCTATCCACTACTATCTCACTTTACCTCTAACCTCTTTAGTTGTATGTTCACAATTTACCATCCATACCTATATCCCTTTATCTGTTGCTAATTGACATACATCATCTTACTCTTCATCATCTCTTCATTAACTCATATTCTATGAGCTCCACTTAGCACACAACTCACACATATAATATTAACACTTGATTTCCTAGCGTCTAGCGTACTATATATATGTAACCTATGAGATTTTTTACTTCACTTACCTACGGCTCCGAACTGGTAACTCATAGCCGTCATATTAGCCGCCTTCGCAGCCCTCAGTGTTATCACCGCTTCCTCAGTACCTCCGCCTTATACTTGCTCATCTGCCGCCACCTATATACTACTACGTTTATATTAGGTAAATATATAACTCTCGAGTTTCGGAGTCTTTCAGTTCACATTGTCATTGAGGAGATGGGGGTTTTACTCCTCTCTATATACTTATCACCCTCCTATTTACTCATTAGTTATATCTAATAACCCCCATTCATTGTGATTATATAATATAAAATTTGAGTGACTAAGGATAATATATATAGGAATTCACGATATACCTGTTCACTTTCGGCTGCTATCATTATACTACTGGTGATCACCCCAGGTAAGTTATCGACTTATCTGACCGTGCCTAAGACGGCCTTTCAGATACACCTTCTTCCAATCAACCCACTCCAAATAGTTTATAAAAATATAGACACTGTCTAGTTAACAAAATTAGTAACTAATTAGAAATATTTAGTGAGAGAGAGTACCCTTAAAATGAAATAAAACCGGATGAAAATATTTTTGAATTCCACCTCATAACGCAAAGTGTCAAAAATGGTACTACATTAGGAGATGTTTTCTCAAGTTGGATTAGCTAATAATGAAGGTTTTTCCCGCGAATTTAAAAAGAGCTATGAGTAAAGATTAAAATAAATTCTCCCCTTAACAAGTTTCAGCAGACTTTTTGCGTGTTTAGTTATCGAGATTTTAATCTCACCTCGAATATTTCTTGAACCTGAGACTAAGTATTTTAACGCTCCTATTATCGAAGGGTCTTAATGAGTATTTGTATGTCAAGAAAGATAGTTTTTCTTTGTTCTTCGACAACTCTCCACCTCATATAAAGTATTACATTGAACAGACTTATTTAAAACCTGAGTATCTTCAGAAGCATTCTCCATTTATATACCTCCTGGAGTTGATTCTTGTTAATAAATATGTAATAATATAAATATATATAAATTATATATATATATATATATATATATATATATATATATTAAATATAATATATTATATATATATATATATATATATATTATATATATTTAATTTATAACGGAGAGTGTCAGTGTTTATTATTATATATATATATAATATATATAATATTATATATATATTATATTATTAATATATAGATATAATTATGTCTATATACTACATCTTTTCCTTGGGAATATATGTGATAAATTCTGTTGATTGTGATATTTAAGTACTACCCCAATTGCCTGTTACTATGCATAACATTAGTTATTTGATTTATAATACTAGCCATATAATATAATGATATTTATAATAATAATACTCATTTTTACGCAATATAAAAATAAGATTTAAAATAATTAATTTGTTATATTTGTTTATATAAAATTTTTTTTATTCTTTTTCTCCATAAATTTTTTTTGAAAAAATATTAAAAGAAATAACTACAATAAAACTATGCTTTATGGGTAACTATTTTAAACATACAGATACTGCAGTGTGCACTTGGAATCAGTTTACATTATAGTACTTCGAACTTTATAAGTATTATAATATTATATTTTTGAGAACGTAAATAACTATATATATCTAATTATATAGATATATTATATATATATAATATATAATATATTAAATATATAATATATTTATTAATATATATATTAATAATATATATATATATATATTATATTAATATATGTATATTATTAATAATATACTATATATAATATATATATAAATTAATATATATATTATAATTAATATATATATATATATTATATAATATATATATATTATATTAATATTATAATAATAATAATTAATATTAATATATATTATATTATATTACTGCTATCTATATAATATATATATATAATATTATATTATATATACATTATTATAATATATATATAATATAACCTACGCCGTAATTTACATTATAACCATTATAGTGTTTAATATTAATTATATATTTAAATATTAATAATTATTAATTTAAATATTATATATTCATATATATATAATATATAATATCATATTATATAATTATATAATATTTAAATATATTATAAAAAAACTATAATCTTAATAATATTTATAAATTATTACTGTATAAAATAACATTGATTTTAATAGATAAATATTATTATAATATAATATTATTATAATATATATATATATTATATTATTAATATTTTAAATTAATATTTATATATTTTTGTTTATTATATATTTAATTAATAAACTATAAATAATATATTATAACTCAGTATATATAATAATCACTATAGTTATATAATTATATAATATATTATATAATATATAAATAATCATTATGCCTCCATATATTAATCTTATTCTTATGGAGAAATATTATATATCTATATATATATTAATCACATTATTTTAACATATATATATTTAACTATTTAAATTAATATAATATATATATACAATATATTTTTTAAAATATACTTTACACTACCTTTAATGTTAGTATATTAGAATTGTAGATATTAACTATCAATTTTATATTAACTTATTTTATAATATAATATATTATATTTAATATTATTATATATTAATTATTATTATTTAAGTATTTAATTTGTCCTAGTTTTTATATTATTTTATTACCTGAAATCATTATTATTCTTATTAGTTTCATATATAATAAAGCTACCTGTCAGATCATAGAACAGTTAATGAGATATTATTACTATTATAATGTAGTCTCAATATGAAGAAATAATTCATGGACAGAAAAATCGTATATTATTAGTATATTATGATTCTCAAGACCTGTAGAACTTAGAATACAGTAGGTAATTTATAATACTTATTTTAGTATACTACATTTTATTTAAATGACCTATATAGACTAAATCACCCTAATTTATATACCCCATATATTATAGACATAATTATCACTAAACCTTATTAGTAAAACTTACTCTAAATATGCACACGTTAATGGGAATGATAAATATGTGTACGTTTATATTACAAAATATATTTATTGGATGTTGAAGAGAGTATTTGCATGACTTTATCAGAGTTTATGTGATGACAATATTGTTATAGAAGTAAGAGTGATGAGAGTGTGTACACGACTATGGAGACCACGAAAGAATAGAGCTAGCCATTGTAGAGTATGATGTAGTCTTACGAGGAGGAGCCGAACGAGATGACAGACACCAGTGAGTGTATGACACTTCCTTTAATATAAATCTGTGTTCACAATTACTTCCTTAGCGATAAATAGTCTATTTACCCATTTAAGGTCTCTTTATTCTATGGATCTACTTGTTGCTATGTGAGAGAATAATGGAGTATGTACTCCGTGGCGCCTTGGTACTTAACCAAATTCACCGTCGCAAAATGCGCGAGCAGCCATAAAAACATTGACTGAGTACAGTCACACTATAAGTACTCAGCCAAATTATAAATATACTCATACTAACACTGGTGGCTGAAATCCACACTCGGTCAATTACAGGTGATACAGGCAAATAAACATGAGCATATCAAGTCAAGCAGCAGTACCAACAAACAACATACCTACGTCAAATGCGGAATAATACTACGGAACAATACTTCACGATCAAGTGATTTCTAAAACATAAATCCTACTTTATATTATAATCAATATAATTACCTTATCTACCATAATTTATGTAATCTAACATAAATTGCTACGTAAACCGAAGTCGAGCGTGGGAAGTAATCGGAGATAGTATTTTATTCATATTCGTTCTATTGAAACTGAAGTGATGGAACAATGGAATTAAAGATAAGCCTAGTATTGACTCACATGTTAAAGACCCTCACGCCAATATGTAATTAGTTAAATATATTAAATTATAACACCCATCTTAATCTTTCACACATATTTACATTATATATTATGTATCTAATTATAGTAGTATTAGTAATATATAATTAATTAAAAATTTTATCGTGATATAAATTATAGATATATCTTATATATGTTATAATATATAATTATATAATATATATTTTCTTGTATAATAATAGATTGAAGTTTATAATTAATTAATATATATATATAATACCAAATAAACGGGTGTATAGTATGTATTAAATAGTATATACGGCAGAGGCTATAATACTTAATCATATAAAGTTATAGAAGGCAGTAGTATATATTGTTACGTGGGCGGGAAAGCGGAGATTGTTACATCTTACCCAATGTCCTAACTATTATCGAATCTCAAGTGTAAAGAAGTAATGAGTCTGTAGGATTGTCCTTAATAAATGCAACGTGAGTTGCCAAATCCGATTGGTTATGTGATTAGCCTCGTATTAAGACACACAGAAACCTGACTTATTAGTGGAAAGAGTGAGATTACTAACTGACCGGATCCAATTGTACCAAAAAGTTAAAATTTCTTTTGAATGAATATTGACTTTATACATAAATTCCAGACGGATTATTTTAAGAAAAGAATTTATTGATTAACATGAGTGAGACGAGAACAACATTTTACACGAGAGAATGGCGTTGGAAAACAAATCGTTCGATCCTAGACGCTCCAGCTCGGAAAGAACGTTGTCTACGTCAGGTTATAGAGACCAAGATATGTTGTCTGGCCTAAATGATGTCGCTTATGGACTCATAAGCCAGACTGCTGTTGTGACTATAACTTTGACTTGTACTGGAACCAAATTACATGGGATTGCATTATTATCTTGTGTTTTAATAAGTTATACTATCGTAGCTCAGATGAGAGAAGAGGAAAGAAGAGTAGATTATGAATTGCAAGTATTGGAAAGTGATAGTCACTTCAGTGAGATACGAAGTACGAGTGAGCAGTGAAGTGTATTATAGGATTTGTTTATGAGTGGGAATGACGTATGGAGGGCGAGAATAATCGACAGAGAACGATGATATGAAGTCGTATGTGATGTGTATTAAAAGTATTATGGATGAGGTGGTAGGTAGAGGATGAAAAAACAAAAAGTGTAAGGAGATACGGGGGGTTATGAGAAGGGTGTTTAAAATATTGTGCCTAATTTTATAGCAGTGTGATATAATTTTCGAGGACATCTATCTTCTCATGGTGTAAGAATGTTATTATGTATTGACAATTATCGAATACACTAATAAGGAAACGATCTCGCCTTTTTCTGGTGTTATCTAGCATGACGCTAAAAAATCATACTGTCTATAGTTGTATATTAAATGGTATTATATACAGACTAGACGAAGTAGAGAGATATTTCTATAGCTCTATGCTTGCAGCTTCGTGCGGAGATTCACAATACCCAGTACATACTATATTTTCCATATGTGGACGGTGAGTTACAGTGATATGTCTATGTATTACGGTTTCTACTCTATACTAATGAGTATTCCAGACGAGATATAGTATCCCACAGCAAAAATATCATAGTATAGTACTATATGTCACTTCTGATCTTAACTAGTCTCTTTAACATATCACAAACAAACTCACGAATCATCAACAGAAAAGCAAAAGGATTGAACTAAGCAAAGCATTCACAAGGCATTGCAATCAAACTTACCGATAACTATGTCTTATAAAAAAGTTTACAACACAGCAACCTTACCCTTAATTTTTCTAGCCTCAAAGACATTTAAATCGCCAATCAGCAACTACACTCATAAACCTCGTTCCCTAACAGTAGTCAGAACC
>JABUQX010084708.1:0-32500 GCA_015478945.1 Trachelipus rathkii | reverse complement strand
AATATATTATATATATATATTATATATTAACCAAATAGAGATACACTTATGCAGAATTGGCAAAAACAAATCTACTACGCCATTGGCCTAGAAAAAAAAGAGCTTTTTCTCTACTTAATCCAAGTGCTTTTTATGATTCCACTTTTTTAGTGCTTTTTTGTGGTATTTTTCGCTTAAAAAATGTCATACCCTGACCTTTTGCTCTTTTACTTTTTCAAAGCTTCTAAAGTAGCATAACCATCACTAAATTGATTTCTTCTCCAACACTTTGTTTAAGGTTTATCTTTGACTATATTTGTAGCAATTCCTCGTTCATCTCAAAATCAACTTTAATGCCTAAATCGTTAATTTTTTTAATACCTACGAAATGCCTCCTCTGGTTCTTCTAAACCTGGTCTGCTAAGGACTGTAACTCTGTTTGGTAATTTGTTTTCATTATCTTCTCCTTTTTCATCCTTCTTCGCTTTCTTTCCTTCTCCGTATGTCAGTGACTAATTGTTCCAAAGCAATTGTGGTCTCACGAAAGACTTAGAATGACTCACGTTCGATCACTCTAGGCCTGGTGTTATACCGAGTTGTTGTCCTTTATTGCTTAATTTTAGTTTCGGAGGTGGCCCATAACTGGTATCATTGGATTATTAAGTGTCTCTTTCTTTTATTCATGATTAATCCTCTACATATAGCTTTATTTCGTTATTAATTTTAGATTTCGTCTCCTTTAATAACATGGATTAAGATATAGTTGTTGATTTATATTAATCTAAGTTCATTGTTTTAACATATTTATCAAAATATGGTATGCATTTCAAGTTCACAATAAGTTCTGTTGCTAGTTCATATTCTGGCGGATTCATTCTCTCTAAGATCTCATTTTTAGAGATCTCCTGTATGTAATCACTCTTATATGTATATGTCAATTTACTGATTTTATTCTATAATCTATATATTTGTTCTTGATGACTTTGCAATTCATCTTCAACATCAGTTTGAATATTATATTGATATACTTTGATCAACTGTACTTATTTTCATCATCTCATCTTTCTGATATTTACATTGTTGAATATAAATTAGAGGGACATTTGTTTTTCATTGTCTTAATTTGAATATATCATTATGTAATATTCATCCTTTCTATTTATACTGTCCTCGATTCATTGCAGAGATAATATTCTACCATCTCTGAAACTCTTTCTCTATACGAATTCTTTTTATGTAAGTACCACATCGATTCTTGCTGCAGAGGAATATCTTTTTCAGATGTATTTAATTTTCTTTACCCTTAATTTTCTCTCGAAGTTGTCATATAATTTTTTAATTGATGAAATAATAGAATAATCTCAATACTTAATTTATTCTTATAAAGATAAACTAATTTAATAATAAGTTTATCTAAGAAAATCAAGCATTATTTATTTTTATAACTTCATCACTCATATATAACTTTTCAATAAACCTATAGTGTTTTAAATAGGATGTTTGTCTGGTACGATAGATTAAGTGGAATTTTTTATAATAATCCATTCGGAGGGATGGAGCTTTTTGCGGGAATCTTGCTTTATATATTTTATATTATAGAATTTTAACGGAGTTTTTACACAATTGAGATGGTTAATGGAGAATACTAGAATAATAATTATTTAATATTAATATTAGTTATCTTATTTATACTTATTATATATGGATTAATTACACTCATAAGCAACCTTAACAGAGCTTTCATCTTATACACTCATTACAATAGCTTAATTAAACATATCCTCATCAATCATCTAATTGAGCATATGAGTAGGCAGAGAATAAATAAATACATAAAAGTATAATTAATAGACTTATCAACTGAAAATAAAAAAGATCGTCATAAAAAAATAATCTCATTAAAGAATCGTAATTGAAGAATAAGTTATAAATGTTAAATATACTTAGGGAATCTATGGAATGTGTAGACTTTACTCGTCTTAATTACATATTATTAAAGGAATGTGGGAAAATTTCATAATCAATATTATTTTCGAGGTACATATAGAGACCTTATAGTACGTAACTTTATTGCTCATTTATGACTTGAACTTGTAACTTGACTTATAACTTATGATTAAAATTTTATAACTTATATTAAATATATATTAAATTTATTTACTATTTTCTATCTTATAAATATATATATTACATATCTAAAAATTAACTAATTATATATTATATATATGGAAAACTAGTTATGTTTTTATTTATTTTGTAATACTAATATTATTATATATATTAATTTAGTATATTATATTATAAATTATAATTAATTATATTATTATAATTATTTATTATTAATATTTAATTATATTATTATTATATATTAATTATATAATATATTAATATTAATTATTAATTATATTATTATTTAATTATTATATTTATTATTTAAAATTATATTATTATAATTTATATATTATTATTATTATTATTACTTTCAATATTATTATAATTATATTAATTATAATAACAATGTTTAAAACACTGTTCATTATATTTATATGATTATTATTATTATTATTATTTATTAATATATATTAATTTATTATATTTAATATATTTAATTATTATATTATATATATTATTATATATTATTAATTATTTTATATTATATATTATAATTATAAATTATAATATATATATATAATATTTAATTAATATATATTTAATTATATATATATATTTATTATTTAATTATATATATTTAATTATATTATTATTATTTATATATTTTATATTATTATATATTATATTATTATTATAATTTAATTTAATAATTTAATTTAATATTATTATTTATATTATATTATTATTATTTAATTATTATTATGGTTTTTTATATCAGTTTTTATTCATAATTCTTCTACTTAATTCATTGATTATATCTTACACAGTAAGAAACTACTCGATTATAAGGGCCAAATTTCTGAATAGGAGGAATATAAAATTAAGAAGAACATTAAGTAAAAACTTAAAAAAATAAGGAAAAACGTATCCACTTCAATAATTAATTTTACCTGCTTCTAAACTAATATAACAGTCGAAACTTGCTAAAATAACACCATGATCTTACAGAAGTAATTAAATTTAATCATCGGTGTATTATTAAACTAACACAAATAGGAATATAAATTTCACCTCACTTGTCAGGAAACAAGAATAACTATTAATATTTACTAAAATATACCATTTTAAAATTTAGGCAAACTTTTCATTTTAAGTACAAAATTTAAATCACTTTAATGTTCAAAAGGATAACATAAGAATCTCAAAAAGATTGATAGATATAAACAGTATGTATAAAATGATATAACTAGCTAACCATTATGCACCGAGATGTAATTGGTATCCACCATAATTTAAGCCATCTCTCTCGTGTGGATTCATCCATTACATTTACGTCTAAGGATCTAACCATAAGTGGATGTTGTAGTAAATCAATGTAATAAACATTTTTTGCTATATTACATCGTGGTGATACCTCGCATCACACCTAACCGGTGTAAGAAAAACAACACCGAGCAATTACTGCCGAAAAAACAAGAAAAAAAAGAAAGCGTTCAATTTAAAAGGTAAAAAAGAGGGTAGAAAATGTAAATAAACACTGCAAAGTTTACGTACGACCAATCAGAACTCGAAGCCATGTATAGACTTATTAAAAATGGTGATATCACTTACTAGAGGAGAGGAAGCTCTCTATCAAGGTTGTGTGTAAAGAGCTTGTCCGTTTTAAGATACTTTTCTCATTTTCAAGTTTCAGTAATTACATCACACACTCACTCTACGAGTAATTTTTTTTTTTTTTTTTTTTCCACTTACTCTATTAAATTAATTATTATTTTTTACAGTTGTTACATCACATCACTAAACTTACATCAGAGGCAGAGGAGCTTTATTCAAGGTAGAGGGGTGTTGCACGGCAAAATTTCTATTTATGCTAGCGTAATAATTACTAGCAGTATATGAGTAGCACTAGAATACGCAGGACTTTAAGGGAGGATAGATTAAAATTTACAGTAGGAACACAGAAGATGGAAAGAGAATTTCTCCACTATGAACAGATGGATTCCTCATGATATGAACAGAAAATAGAGTATAGACCACCTGAGAGAGAACTAGACCTGGAGTTACTACAATATCTACCAGAAATAACTCTATGCGCAGAACACATAGCTAAACCTCTCACTTGTGTTGCAAACGTAGACGTCGTATAAAGTTGAGTGGTTACTAGTACGAGTGGTTAAGTTTTAATCCATCTGAACTACCTGTACCGCTGCGTGTGTACATATATATGAGAAAAGAGTATATTATAAAAGGTATAAATCATCAAGCTCAGCAGTGAATTAGAGGGTATACAAGTGAACTGGATAAATGATTTATACAGAACCAGTTTATATATAAGTACTAATTTTGGCTTTTGAGTAATTCAGTACCTCAAAGTAAAAATAAAGACCGGGGTGATAATCTCATAGAAGTAACCAGATTATTAGATATATAAATAAGTACTCCTCAATTAACTAAAGGTATATATACGGGATGAGACCTTGTTGCTGGAGTAATCTAGAGAAGAGGGTAAATAATAATATTCTTTTCGCAGTCTTACGAACATCCAGTGTATTTATTTCTTTGTAATGGACTCAGTACCTCTAACACGTATGTATGATGTATTGGAGGTATTCCGGTATAATTATTTATTGGTTATTAATGTTTAACGTGAGTCAGCAAGATGAATTTATATATAATCATAATGAAGGTCATAATTATGATAAGCCTGAGGGTAAACACATGCACATGCTGTAACTGAGAAACATCGTACTGGAAGAAGTGAGGAAAGCAGATTTCCAAGTAGGCTTATTTTAAAATGAGAATTTAGAAATTTCGAATATTGTTTTGCAGTTATTAAGAAGTGGGTCAAGATAATATTATTTATAATATATATCCTATATATATTATAAATACTAAATATGAGGAGGGAAATGATACATATATAGACATTGAATTATTTATATGTTATTTAATCATTTATATTTATATTTTAATATTTTATTTATATTTTATATTTATATTTATATTTTTATTTATATTTATATTGTCATATTCTTTTATATTTATATTTTATATATGGGGTGTAAAGGTTCAGCTCCAGCATCCTCGTATGCACCGCTTGGTTTAGTGGAAGTCTCATTGAGAAGACATGGAATGCCGTCGATGCAAGGGCTCAGGGAAGATGGAGTCTTAGAGGATAGATGAAGATTCAGAAGAGTGCTGGTCCCGCTGACAGGATCTTTGACCTTTCCTGGGAGCGGTTTGTTTGATGATATATATATATATAATATACGTTAATATATATATATATATACTATATCCTTATCATATACTATATATATATAGTATATGATATATATATATATATACTTACCTATAATATAATTATATATATTATATATAGGATATATATATATATTTATATTATATATATATATAGTATTATATATATATTATAGTATAATTATATAAGTTAGATTATATATATAAATATATACTCATATAGAGGTGCCAGGGTCGCGCGCGCAGCGGCAGTAGGCCGGCACGCGGCGGGCTCCGCCCGAGCTGGACGGCCGCTATATAGTATTATAGTCATAAACTAACTATATATATATAGTATTTATATAATCTATATATATATACTAGTAAATATATATATATACTACCTACTATATGATATATATATATATATATATTATATATATATATATATATATATATATACTACATATACTATATATATACTACTATATAATATACATATATTATAGTATAATATTATACTATATATATATATAGTATCGTATAGCTATATATATAGATATATAATAGTATATATGATATGATACTACTATATAGTATATATATATTAATATATCTAATATATAGTCATATAGGAAATCAACGCAATAAACGCTAAAGTTTAGTAAGTTCAAGTTGACGGACAGGGCCTTAGTTAATAATATTACTAGCAAATATATAGAAAGTTCTTAATAAATTTTTCACTAATAAAAAATGGTCTTCTGGATGTTTAGAGCGTTAGCTTTCGATCCTTACTGAATTACTGGATCCTCTTTCAGACGACTGTGATTTGAATTCAACACGCGTCGCAAGAGGATCCAGTACAATTCCAGGTAAGGAAATCGAAAGCTAACGCTTCTAAACATCCAGAAAGACCATTTTATTATGTGAAAATTTAAGAACTTTGATAATTTGGCAGTATATTATTGTATTGAATATACCTGATATATTGATATATATATTACTAAGTATCTAGTATATACTATTATAGGTATATATAATAGGTATATATATATATATATCTCAGAGTATAATTATATTCATATAGTATTATATATATATATATATATACATTATATGGGCTTTAGTCATTGCTGTGGGGCGATTTGAATTTTCCTTTACCAGAGGTGTTACACATGGAGTGATAGTGAAATTAACTTTATTTTTTTTAATTATACTGAGCTAAAATGAAGTTCTGCCTTTACTCTTGATATTATATACGGGATTTTCGGGGGCGGCATACACTCCTTACACACACACACGAGTGCACACACACACACCATCACCGAAATATGCAAGGTCCGGCACTTAATTTTAAAGATTATATATAATAATATATATATATATATGTGATATATATATATATATATATTATATTATATTGTATATATTATACCTCATATATATATAGTAGTATACTTAATATTTATATCAATATCATATATATATCATATATAATATATATATACACTAGTATATATAATATATACAATATATACTATATATACGTTATATAATATATATATATATATATATATAATAGCATATAATATATACTTATATACATATCTTTTAAAGAAGTTTAAAGAAAAAATTTCGTTAAAATACATAGACTACAGATTAAGATGGGGTATTTAATTTTTAATATGTATACTGCACAATTTTTATTTAAGGGTGCTTCGCAACGCTTTCGTATACGCCTTTTGGCTTACGGTCCACCTCTGAGAGCTGAGTGGCTATTATAACCGACTGTCAAGAAGAAAGGAATTTAGGAAGTGATTCTTGGTGTGGTTGTTGTTTTCAGTTTTTAGTATATTAAAGTAGTTTTTGATGAAAGGAATTATAGAATTTGTAAATGAGTCGATCCCTATATTCACCTAATTGTTTGTTGAAGTTATTTTTGTTGTAAATGTATATTTTATTCAATTATTTTTATATATATTGAATACTGTCATATACATGATATATATACATGATTACAGACATATTACAATATATATAATTACCTCAATATATATATATATAGAAATATAAATATATAATATATATATTACTACTTATATATATATGCAAGATGTTCTTACAAATAAATTAAAAAAAAAAATCCTAAACAATTGAAAAATTTAAAGTTTTGAAAAATTCGATACAAAATTTATGGAAAAATAATTATACAAATTTTAATACACATAAAATATGTAGAACGAACAAATTTTTATATTAACAAATCTTCCAAAATACAATTCAACTAACGAACTATTTAGTATTTCAACGCCGAATGCCAACTTATCGAACTAAAATAATTTCATTATAAATTACAAACTTCATGCTTTAATAAATTATATAATTAATCGTATCAAGCTACCACCATTGAACCGGGCTCGAATCTTCTCCTTTAAGCGTCTCCTTTAAACATAAAATTTGCCGAAATCGACCAAAATTGCGAATAAATCTCCACTAATTCTCTCTGCGCTGCAATCAACGGTCACGATTTTCCTTATAATATATGAGCTTCGTGAGAATTCTTATATGATATATAGTATATATATATCATTATAGTATATATATAATAAAGTATATATATTATTAGTATATATAATATAAGGGTATATATATACTATATATATATAGGTATATATACTATATAAATAATATATATATATATAATATATATATACCTACTATACTATTATATATATATATATAGTATATATACATATATATAAATATATATATATATTATAGATATATATAATATCACAATTACAGTGTTTGTGTACGCTTTAGGTGTTTAGATGTTGTAGCGTGTGTGTGTTATGAATAGGTGCGTGTGTAGTACTTAATGTTTTTAGTAGCCGTGAAACTTATTTGGCCTTTTGGGCATTTGTGAACAGAAGAATATATGAATTAGAATCCTGGCCGGTTAAGGCTTTTTCCATTTTACAAGATTATTCTATATCTCTTACATCTTAATGAGATTTATACACTGTAAGAAGAAAAAAACTTTTGACACCACATTTTCCAGATTGCCATTTTTGTTAGGATTGGTAAAGCACAGGATGTTTTCGAAGCCAGACCACACCGCACATGCACTCGACGCATCACACACGGCACTCGCACATCACACTCCCACACCGACACCGCAAACTTACAATTAACACGGTGATGGTGCATATACTTCAATCACCTCATATTTTTGTCTTGCATCTTAGAAACTTGATTCAGCCACTACGCCCTAGCCAAAGGTACGATAGAACGTTCAACAAAAGTTGCAAAATAGCTTATACGTAATGCGTAACCGAACTGAGTTAATGATTGTACAAACTGTTTAATATGATACACAAGCACATATATTATATATATATTTTATATATATAGTATAAATATATATATACTACTCATATATATAATATTAATATACTATATATTTATAATATATATATATATATAATATGATATTATAATATACTATATTTAAAAAGCCAGCTCCCGGCTCCGGCCTCCGACTCCCGGCTCCGGCCTTTGACTAGATAAACATTTTTAAATTTGTTTGTTATAGAGCTCCCCGGCTATAGGCTCCACCCCCAAGGACTCCCGGGTTAGGATCCGCAGCTCTCCTGCCATGCAAACATAAAATTTGTTGGGAGAGTTTTATAATTAAATATTTGTATATCTTTTCTCAGAAATTAATCATAAAATTATTGATTTTTTTTTTACTGAGAAATTTATCTAAAGCAGTAAGTCTATATCATCCAATTTTAACAAGAGCACAATATTGAATGCTTTTCTAGTATTTTAAATTCTCGTAAATTCGATTTATTTAGAAATAATCGTTAAACAGGTATTCTAAAATTGGAGAGATAATCTGACAAAACGGAAAACAATTTAAAGGCACGATAGGGATACTTTTCTATGAAAAACTCTCTTTTCCTTATTTTAAATATTTTTTTTTTGAGTCAGTCCAAATCAACATAAGATATTATTAGCTATAGGCGACATATTCTAAAGTAGTTTTTTACTATATATACAGTATATATATATAATATTAATATATATATATAATATACTATATATATATACCTATACTATAATATAATATTGTATATATATCTACTGTTATATATATTACTAAGTATATATATATAGTATTATATATATACTATTATACTATATATATAATATATATATATAGTATTATAATTTATATATATATATATTATTATAATATATATATTTATACTATAATATATCTAAAATATAATATGTAAATAATTATTAGTTATAGTATTATATAATAGTCTATATAATATATCGTACACTATATATTCACTCACTGAGTATTATATAGTACAGGGAAGAAAAAGCTATTTAAGATGGCAAAGGCGTATAGAAAACCAAAAAGTGTAACTAAAATTATAAAAGATAGAAACGGAGAGATTCTTGTGAGACGGAGAAAGAAATGATTTTATACAGAAGAAGATAGAAAAAGGGAGAATAAGAGAACAGAGGAAGAAGCCTGAATATCAGACGGAGAGAGGAGGAAGAGGAGGAGGAAGAGGAGGAGGAAGCGGAGAGATAACGGTGCAGGAATAGGGAGGGGGCTATAGAAAACAGATGAAGAAGGTAAGCTCCAGAGAGGAATGGAGTGCTGTGGAGTTGTGGTGACCGGGAGGAGACCGAGCTGAGGGGGAGAGTCATCACAAGTTTGATGAAACAAGTGTTGGAGAAGGGAAAGGTGCGGAGGTGGGGCAAAGCAATAATATTACCGATATTATAAGGTAAAGGAGATGCAGGAAGCTTTATAATTATAGAGGGATATAGTTAGACTCATCTGGCGAAAAATACGAAAGAAAAAAAAAAAAATATGGAGAGGACGTTGGAGAGAGAAGTAGAGCCGGACTCGGAGAAGAACAGTCCGGGTATAGAAAACGGAAGAGGAAACCGATGGACTCTTATTCACACTGAGAATGCTCTCGGAGAACATGCTGAAATATGGCAAGAGATTCTTTGTAACGTTCATTGATCGATCTGCAAAAGGCATTTGACTCGGTGCCAAGGAAAAAGCTTATGGAGAGGAATTATGGAGTGCAGGGTAGAATTAAAGAAGGCAATAGAAATATGTATGAAGAAATGCAGTTGTAATGTTTAGAACTGAGTGCGAGAACGATAGATGGTTTGAGCTGAAAACAGGAAGTGAAGCAGGGGAGTGTTTTATTGCCACTGCTGTTTATATCATATTTAGACGTGGTGATAAGGAAAGGAAAAGAGAGACTGGGAGAATTTGAAGGGGACATAATGGCATATGTGAACGATCTGCTGGCATTTTGGAGCGAGAGAGAGGAGACGAATTTCGAAAGGTGGTGGAGTTGTTTGCGGAGGAGTTGGAGGACGCAGGGATGAAGATGAATGTACAGAAAACAGAGATATTAACAGTAACGGAGGAAATGGGAGGGGATGCACGCGATGATGGGTGAGAGAGAAGGAGATGATAGGCGGTAAAAGACCCTGTGGCCCCAAAAAATTTATCTCGGAGGATGTTTTACTGAAAAGGGAGGAAAGTGGAGGAGAGATTAGCGAAGAATGAAAAAGATATGGATGAAAAAATAGTCGGTATACCCCATGATGACAGATAGAAACATCGGAATGAGGTTAAAAACAAAGTGATTTGTTAACCAGTATACTGGACCCTCCGACAAGCACAGGCGCTGTACGGAGCGGAAACAATGACAACAACGAGAAGAAAGGAGAGTAGAATACAAGGAGGAGATGAGGGGTATTAAAAGCTATGATTTGGAAAGAGTAGGAGAGACAGAATAAGGACTGGGAAGTTATTAGAGAAGATATACGGGGTGAAGAAAATGATACTGAAGATGGATGTGTGGAGAATTGAGATGGTGGGGAAACATCTGAAGGATGGAGCAGAGAGAGAATAGCAAAAAGAGATGGGAAATGGGGACACCAAGAAAGGCAGAAGAACTCACGGGGAGACCGCAAGAAGAGATGGGCCGGAGTTGGTGGACGGACTCTCTTGAAAGATGTCAGCTACCAAAAATAGAGAGTGCTGAAGAGAAGAAGAATAGTGCAGGAAGGATGTCTGGAGAAAGATGCTTGAGCGACTGACAGGATGAAGAATCCTTCCTCGGAGAGGAAGTAAGAAGTAAGTATAGTTATTTATATAATATATATATTATATATATATATATATATATATATATATATATATATATATATATATTACTTCGATAATATATATATATCTATATAATACATATATATACCTATAGTATATATATATATAGAATTATATATATAAGTCAAAGCATATATCATATAGTTATATAATATGTTAAACTCATCATCGCCTTCCCAACTTAACTTTAGGGTAGTATTAGAGATTGCAAATCCGAAATGTTCAGGTAGGGTAATTTACTTTTTTACATGAACAAGTAAAATAGGCGCTCTTTAGATTGCTCAAGTATTTGCAACATTAAAAGAAAGTGGCTAATGCCGACTACTCCTCCAAAAGTTATCCTTTTTATGAGGTCTAAATCTATTAATTTAATCCATATTAATGCTCTTTTCTATTTAGTCCATCAATCCACCTCCATTGGGTTTGCCCCTTCCGTTTTTGACTAATTAAGAAATCAAACCTTCTTAGTCAAACTCTCATCTCATTATAAGCACATGATTATATTTACAATCGTATTCCTTTTTTTTTGCTCCACCTAAAGTTTTTCACCTCCAAAACCTCAATCATTTTTCCATCTTAGAATTTAATGCTTAAGTCTCACGTCTATATAGAACAGTTAAAAAAAATAAACTCAGTCAATTTCATTTTTACCTTCCAATATAAATTTTCCTTTTTCCAAATTTCTGCGAAATTACATAACATACAAACCCTCGACCGCCCTATGTTCAAACTCTTTTTTCATCTCTCAGAAAGCACAAATATCCATCCCTAAGAATTAAAAGACTAAGTTTTTTGCTAGACCGTAACCTTCCACTCATTTCCCAACCCAGATTGAAATTCGTGTATCTTTAGTTTTGAACTTTACTTTCAGCAGGATAACTTTTAGTCCTGTTCCTAAACATACTGACCCAAACTCAAACCTCAAATAACGCAGTATCATCAGCAAATAGTAAACAGATGATCACTCATTTCTCTTCAGGTTGATACATATCAACTTCTTTCCCAATTCTATATATATCCTTATCTCAACTATCCATTAAGGCATTAAATATGGCACCTATGGATATAAATATACTCTCAAATTTGTATTTCATTTTATTCTTTATTATTTTGAAAGTACCCTTAATCTAAGCGTATACGTATCAATATAGAGTACTATATATACATATAATATAGCATTGTGTATATAGAGCTTAGCTACATTTAATGACAATAACATTACATTGGCACTATCTGAATTATCCCATTACCCCATTCTGGAAGACAAGTAATTATCCTGAAACCTGTTACTAGCAAGGCCACATAGGTAGACTATGACTTTTTCAGAGATTCTCTCTTTAATAATTATTATTTTAGTTCCCTAATACAACTCTTATATTATTTATCTGCAAACTATTTTCAACTTAACTTTATATACCTTTTACCGCTCATTACTTCTTATGCCTAGGTGAATTATTTTGGCCTGACCTAGTTCCCCGAATGCCCGCTACCACTTCCTCCCACCACCATATATATATATTATTATATATATATATAATAATTTATTATATAATTATATATATATAATAAGTATATATATATATATATATATATAATATATATATATTGGTACACACATCATATATATATTTAATATATTGTATATATATTATATGATAAATATATATATGTATATATATATATATAAATATATATTGGTACACATATATATTATATATATTATAGGTATATATATTATATATATTATAGTATATTATATATATATATAGTATATATATATATTATATATATATTATATATTATATCCCTTATATATAAACTATACTATATCTTATATATATATATATTATATATTAATATATATATATATATAGTATTATATTATATATTATATATATATAATAATTATATATATTATATAAGATATATATATATATATATATTATATATTTTTATATTATTTGATATTACTTTATATGAGTATTATATATATATATAATTATAGTATATATATATAATATATATATGTATATAATATTATATATATATATATATATATATTATATTATATATATATATAGATAGATAATCAATAAGCATATAGATCATATAATAAATTCATATTATATATATATATATATATATTGGTAAGCACATATTTTATATGATATAATATATATATATATTATATATATATAGTATATATATATGATATCCCTCCTTTTCATCAATACTCATAAATCTCTTATTCTTTTCTCAAATTTACATTCAATTATTATTCCTTCATAAGTATCTATGCAATCTTATCTACTCATTCCTTATGCAAATACAACTATTTCATCTATGCATCATCAAAATACTCAAGCAGGTAGTCATGATTCTAATTCTCTCACATATTCACATACTCTCATAACATGATCCCTAACTAAGTTATCATACATATAAGAGCATACAATACATATTATAATTATTATATAAACTTTAATAGCTTGAGAATCATTAAATTTATAAATATACCACTAAGTATTAAAGTATCTAGATCATATATAACATGATGAATGCATCCTTAAATACGTAAAACATAGTATAAAATAAATTTGATACAATAGCTTTATATCAATAGTTCATTAGCTTAAGGGTAACGGGGATATAACGATTAATTAATAATTATTATTGATCTAATTTATTTTTTTATTTTTTTATTTTTTTTTTTTTATTTATTATTAATTTTTTGTTATTTTTTTTTTTTATATTGATATATATAGGCTTTAAACAGTAGTTACATACTTGTAGCCATTATTTTTTAACCTAAACTACAGTTTACTATAATATCTATAACTAAAGGCTCACTAGAATAAGTAATTAGTTAATCTTAAAACTCAGCTTATGTATGACCTAGGCCCTATAAGCTAATTCTATATAATATATTATATCAATAAAATAGGCTTATATAGGCCTATATATCATCATTGGTTAAACTATATCAATATATATTTAAATTTAATCATCAATAAATAATATAATATATACAATTGTAAAATTGATTTTTGGATTAGAAAAAAACATTTAAATTAATATCATATTTAAACCTGGCAAACACCCAGTATATATACTAGACGATAATCTTATACTACTACTAAGCCTAGGATTTACACTTCAAACACTCTAGTATCATGAAGTACTAATATACTATCAACTAATTAAATATTAATAATAAAAAAATAATTATAACTAATTAATTAGTATGATAACTAAATATTAATAAAAATAACAGTTAATCATATATCAGTAAACTACACTAATTTGATTTAATACTTAAATTCATCATTTGACCAAAATAGCACAGATATATAGTATATTATATAATTAATAATAAATGCGAGAGCAAAATGAATGTCCATAGAACTTTATAGCGTCGGGCGGGGTGGACCACTTTAGGTATAAACTTTAGGTATAAATTCGTCTCCCGACTCTCCCCTAATGCATTTTTGAATTTTTTTTTTTTTTATGTATAAAAATATCATAATAACAATATAAGGCCTCTATGTGGTATGTCACATAAGACACACAATAAAATAAATAATATAATTTGTTTTACTAAATTAAATTAAGTTATTATATTATAATATTTGATATAACGCCGAGTATCATAGCTCAGTACTGGTGAGTGGTGATAAATAGGGGTTGAAGCGGATACACATATGAAGGATAGCTATCAGGATAATCATCTAGATTTAAATAATTTACGTTAGTATACTTTTATCCGTTATATTTCCAAATTTATTATCTATTTAAATTATTTAACTCTTATATATTAATAATTATATATTATCATATATTAATGTTAATAACGTATATATATAATATATAATAATATGTATAAATTAAATGAAAATAAACATACTCAGAATAATAATAATTAAAATATTAATAAGGTGGTCCGATTCACCCCCTCGCGTCATACCCTAAAATTGACAACTTTTTTGATCACATTACTGTGTTTTTATTTTAATTATTAAAATTATAATTTTTTTTAAAAATAATTTTATCACTTATATATAAGTAATATCTTATTATTTTACATTTATAATTATAATTATATGATAATTAAAAATATGTATTGCCAATTTTTCCAATTAAATATCGAAAAATACCATGGTGGTCCGAGCCAACCCTTACCATCATTTTTTAACGGCGGTAGGTGAATTAGGACCAAGTTAGAGTATATACCGTTTTTATTGACCATAATTAATTACTTATTAACTATATATATAGCTTATGGTATTACTAAGAATATTACTTTGCCTCAATATTAAAGCTAACATACACTTACGTATATGTTAATCCCATTAGAAAAAATACTAATTAAAATCGATCTCAATACAATTCTTTCATTTATATAATATCAACAAGTTTAAAAAACCACTAATTATTTTCATAAAAGTCGATAAGTTCTATTTATATATTGAGAATTTGCGATAAATTATATTAGTATATAACCTATATAATTTACTATATCATTTTAATATAATAATATAATAAAAACTTTCTAGAATTAAAATATTAGATCTAATATAATAACTTGTAGTAACTACTATATAGCGTTAGTAGCTAATAAAATGAGTCACGATATATTTTTTTATATTTTTTATTATATTATTAATTTTTTATTTTATTAGAGTGGCCGAATCACCTATATACCTCCTAAGTAGCGTGATCTACTGGTCATACTATATATATTATATCTAACTACCCAGCTATATATATTAATATTATCCCTAAACATCGAAGTTAGGAGATTGATAGTATTTACTCAGGTGAATGAGAGTGTGCGAATAAGATCTGGGTATATTGATATTTACATTTATGGTGACCATAAACTACTCACCAACCGCTTGCTATAGAGATTATCGGTGTATTGGCTGGTTAATACTAAAGTTATTTTATGCAATATCGCGTTGTAGAATTGATAGAGCGTTTTCAGCATGGTGTGAATTCTTTAGTCCATAAATAGTAACTCAGAACGGAGCATTTGACAGTTGTTCGTTGGTAGTTGTGACAGAGTAAATAGATAACATAATATCATGTGGTATAGCCAGAGCTCTAGGCATGTGTCGTGTGTATCTTACGAGTAACTAAGCTACAACATAATGAAATTCTCACTGCCCGTGAGTCAAACTTCACACGACACTAATACTCAATAAAAAAAATGAAAAAAAAAAAAAAAGACCGAAACCAACCCTGCATTGGTAAATGATTTTGTAAGAAAAGAGAACATTCAATGGAAAACTTATTTGTACTCGCTAAACTCTAATATTTACTTATACATACGTAAAACCCTATTTACACAGTGCTAATATCAATAGAAAATATGTAAATTAATCCATAGAAAGTGTATTTTAAAAACACAATCATCATCATCACTCACTAGTATTAAAACGTGTGTATGTGTGTACTAAATAAAAATAAAATAAATATTATACTCAATAATAATAAGATTAATTCCAAATCTAAAAATATTAGATCAACTTCTTAATAAATATTTCCATAGGTGTCTGCTTTTATGATAACAGATGTAGTTGGTAAATTTTATGACGCCTCTACTTGATTGAAGAGGTTTGACGAACGAGTATGTGCGAGATCGAGGCACCGTTCATGCACAAAGAATAAATCGAGAAAAGACATACATTCCACTAACTTCTTCGCGCCTCACTTCCTCCGGCCCTGTAGGGTTACATCGAAGTTACTTTACTCGAACTAGAGATTATAATGGTTTGCTGATACTTTCTAGTTATTAAAGCTTTCTCAGTAAATGATTTTTGTATATAACACTGAATTTTTAGAAACCGCGAAACTAATAGTAAGAGTATTTCGAGGGTAAATATACATAGTGCTCCATTCAGTCATTATTCCCTCGACTACTGTCTCTAAATCCTCATAATTGGCCGATTTACTTTTTTCCTGATATGTTTTGAAATTTTAAATCCAGCTCTGCTGAAAAGTTACTCGTTTAGTATACTACTAGATGGGTATAATTGGTGATATATCAAATTATCTTATATTATAGCTATTCATTTATAATCGTCCGTAGATATTTTTACGTTCTCTATATACTATTTCTTACACTATATAATTATACTATATTTATTAAACAATTTACAAAAATTGAATTATTTTTTTCTGTTGATATTTATTATATCTGGTGATTTAATTCAAAACACTTTCATTAAGCTCTATTCTGTATCGATCTTCATCTAGTGATGCTAATGTAATTGTATCTATAAGTTTCAATAATACTGAGTTTTTTATAGGCTTGTAATGTTGAAGGTTGCTTTATTAATCTCGTGCGATTGCTCAATACAGATGAGTACTTTGTTTTCCACCGCATTCTTTACATACAGGATCTACTGTTCACTGAACACCGAAAAGTAATATACATAGAGCGATATGACAGAGAAAAGAGAACACGCTCGACAATATGGTTAATAAGGAGAGGAAAAATACAGACAGGTTGCAGAGTATAGGTTAGATAATCACCATGTGACAAAGCGAGAACTTCCGATTAGGACGAGTGACAGAAGTGTGGATATAGATACAATATACTGTTGTTCCTCGTGATCTGCGTGCGTCGCAATTTGATCATAGTTGAGGATGCGAAGATTTATTGTCGCTTTGCTTCACTATGTATACCTGGGATGGATAGAAGCATATTTATTTATTTATAAGAGATGAACGAGTATTATAGTTATATTTGGACAATAATAAGTCTTTTAAAGTTGTTTAAAAATTAATATTTTAATAATACATTATGTATCTTCGATAGACTAAATAATTAGATAATTATAATTATATTCTATTTGTAACCATTTTTTTTTTTTGATTTTTGGTAAAGCAAATTTTTGTAAACAATAATTTAATTTAAAAAATTTGATAAATTTTTTGAATAAGTAATTTAGTGAATATATTGAGTAATGATTTAACTTGAATATTGATTTCATTAAAGAGTCTCTCCAAGGGTTGGGGGGAAAATGAGGAAGTGAATATAAAATATATTTATGTTGCGCATATATATGAGTTCATATTCCGGATAGGAATCCAGGATATACTGAATCGATAACGATCAGACAGGAACTGTGAAGATTTTCTATATTCTCTCATACTGGCTTGATTGCTGAAGTTGTAAGGTGTACATTTGATGTCTCTCACGCGAGTCTGTTACAAATAATATTTTAATTAAAACAATAGTTTTTTACTCAAGTTAAAATTCTCTAGTTAAGTAACATAGATATGTTTATAGCGCACATAAGGGACGGAATTAACTGTACTACTATGTCACTCTGATATTACGCAGCTTATAAGATCTCCTTACCTGTATATGTATGGATATAATACGTTGAGAAATATAAATAGTTTTGAAATAGTTCCCATTAACAGCTGACTCTATACACTACTATCAGTATTTTGTAACTCTCATAGAAGAATCCCATATTGGGGTGAAAAAAGGGAAATTTGTCCTTTGGGTGATGTATTCGCCAAATGACACATATGTGGCATCTTTAGAATAATCTGCTCTTTATTAAAGATACTTATATTAATTTATGGACAAGTTAAGGTGAGTGCGGGTAGGAGGTTTGGACAACGCGTTTAGAGGAGCTTTAAGTGTTACATTTCCTCGGTATTCCTCGACTGTAATAAAGAAGCAATGACTATGTGTTTTGGAGAAAATATTTATTGTTTATGCAGCGGCAAAAAAATTTCTACCCACATTCTTCGGGCAACCTAAATAAGTAATAATGGATGGACTGGACGGCATTACACACAAAAAAAATAATAATTCAAAACTCACTACGGTAATTTATCTATTATAAGTTTAAGTTAAAGTTATTGAGAAAATATTTATTTCATTCATGACTTTGTTGAGAGTGAGATAACTCTCATTCTGCACGAGTGGAGAGAGGGGTGAGAAGACTGTTACTCCTCATGAGGGGTTCTTCATATGAGTAGAGAGGGTCGCACTCACTTCTGATAGAATCTATTGGCGTGTTATATAGTATTCTGTGCTTTGTATACAGTATTATAAATTTTTCAATTGTGATATTTTCTAAATTGGATTTAACCTTAATTATTAACTTTGAATGAATTTTTATTATGGTATAGGTATGCACAAAATTCAGTAATAATAATATAGGAAGAGTGGGAAAGAATGGTTAATTAGATCTGATTTAAAGAATTCTAATAGAAATATACGTAATAGTAACCATTTATGAAGGCTAGCAATGATTTGTGGGATATAACCGATTGACTCCCTCTTCTAACTGACCGCACAAGAAAATTTTGTCGTAGTGTGTTTAGTTTTGTGTGTGAACTGCGTTTTTTATATATTTTAATAAATATGGTGAGTGTATTGTTCTTTTAGATAGATCATAGTGTGTGTGCTAAGTATCAGTTTGAAGTGATTAACTTGTGTATTGAGTCATTGCGTGTTAGCATCTATTAATTAAATCATAAATAAATTATCTGTAATCACAATTTAGTAGAAAGTGCATGCGTGAAGAATGGGTGACGTCAACAATGGGGTTTTCGTGATGTTGAAGTTTGATTAAGCCGCAGAGCTTCACGCAGAATTCCTCTCTGAAGGATATATCTCCACGCCGGTGAGTTGTGGGGGTTGTGAGAAATTTGCGCATTTCTATTAGTTGCAGTTTGAAGTAGACGCCAATAGTTTATTCTATTTATTGCTCTCGCATCAACTAATTCACTCGGGTTCTGCTGGTTAGATTGATTTATTCCATCGCGTATAATCAAGATTATTTGTTTACTTGAATCGCTCGACAGATTTCCTTTAGATAGCTGAGCGATACCTCAATCGAGTGTATCGGCACACCATCGAAAAATAATTAAAATCGAAGCATAGTCTCTTACTCACTATTTTATAACGAAGTTAAAAAAAAACCATGAGAATGAGCAAATTAGAAGTGAAGTTTCAATATATCTTGAAGTAAATGAAGAATAGAGTGTTTTACCTGACTATGATGTCCGGATTTCTAATTTTTTTTTTAAATAATATTATTAATCCAAAATAGTCTATTATGATTAATGTATAAATACTTAAAAGTAAATAGTTAGCTAGTAAAGCTTATTGATTTTTCAGATGGGTATTTCCTTAATGCGTTTGTGCTTTATCACCTATCTCTAATGTGGGTAAGCGATCTACAATTTTGGAAAATAGGTTTTATTCGAATTATTGAGCAATATGTTGTAAAAATGAGCGGTGTTTCGAAATTGCAAAAATTTGTTTAAGTTTTGTTTGTCTCTTCTATCTCTTTTTATTTTATTATTTAGATGTACTTTGGATACCTCTGGGATCATCCCTGCTTCACTATAACGAGAGGCGGGCTGCAGATCATGTCTATGATGTCCGCAGACACGATGTGTGTGTGTGTTCACATGCGATTAAATATTATTAATTTCTTAATATATATCCGCTCATATAAATCGTGTTAATTTTAGACACCATAAACTATTAATAAATTATAAACTTCAAAGTATTTTAACTTTATTAAGATATTTTATACAAATAGAATTGAAAGATTAGCAAAATATAAATATTGATCTAAAATTATATATCCTGGTATTCCATATGTCATCAAAACTGGATTCGCATGCACGCCGTTATAGTTAATATTTTCTCTTCGATATAACCTACTTCCAGAATCCCTTTCAGCGGTGTGTAGGGATGAGAATCATGGGTATTACTTGTGGAGAGCATTAGAATGCTTGACTATCTTTTAATTATATAATATCTTATAATATGTCATCTACATTCTTTACAGGAGCATATATATCTATTAAATAATCATAGCCGCATGCGCACAGTCCTCAACAACTTTCCAGCATCATAGGAGCACTTAGAATTGATCATTATATAGATGTTGTAAATTCATTTGAGTCTCAAAATATGAAAAAAAAACTATTTCTAAGCACTTCAATTTATTATTTAAATATTATTTACACTATATATTATTTCTAATTAATCTTCTCTATCGATAAAAGGTCTAAGCGCTTATCATTAAATATCATAAAGATTACAATAATAAACTATTAATTCAAATCAGTATCTTTTATCATTATGTTTGTGGTTTATTATATTCCGGTTATCTTTTGATATTTTAGAGGTAGCTTAATATTTTACTATGTGATAAAGTTACTAAAGGAAATTTTGACGATAAATATTTATGTCGTTAACACTTACAAACTTTATATATTTAGCTGTGCTAATAAGTAATACATTAAACATATAAATTAAATCGTTCCTTGCGCATCTTATCTCTATATTCTCTGTTACTCATAACAATAGTCGATCCTCAGACTCGTGTGAGTGTAGGTATCAAAGTTAAAAAAGCTGAAGATCACTGTTGGGTGGTCATAACTACGATATTAATCTCTGAATAGATAAATCCTTGAATCACAAACTACTGCTTATAACTGACTAGACACTATATATCTTGATGCACGTAGTAAACAATATAGATTCAACAAGTTAATTTTAACACAAACCTATACAGAGACACAGAATAGAAAATTAATGAAAATCCTTTATCATAAAGAATATAAATAGTATACAAATGTACAAAATGTAAGAACACAAATAAAGAGGAAAAGAATAGCAACAAGGATGATGTATAGACTAATAATGGCAAATGTTAAGATTAAATAGGAGATACAGTACAACTCCTCATAGTTACGTACGCTCGCTTCACAATTTTCATCTTTAACCACGCTATGCGTCAACAAGGAAAGACGAATTAACCCACATATCTCAACGAGTAAAATACTTCTTCATGATATACTCCTTTACGAGAAGAGATTGGAATCACATTATCCAAAGTATGCGTCTATATTTAAGATAGTGAGATGGTCTAAACTTCAAGTCATACTCCTCTATTTCGTTGGTGTGTGCTATACTTAGTCGTGATATTACCAGTTTACGTTGTTCTCAGTGGAGCATTGTTTATCAGACAACTCTGATAATGCACGGTTGATAGTTCTTTAGTGTAATTAATTATACGAATCAGTAATTATCTCACTGTGTTTTTTCTATGTCAGTAGATTAGACAACATAAACACGGCTTGCGAAACGAGTTTAATATTAAACTATAAATTAAAGGTGGTCTCCTTACGTGTCCAAACATATAGAATGAAGGCAAATTGATTTTCTATTATTTACCTATTTTGTCTATGGTTTGATGTACAGTAAATTATTAATCATTAAGTGTATGCAATATATAAGTTTTTATAACTTGTGATTATGTGAATATTTAAATCAGGAATTTTTAGGAAGTGCATATATATCTAACTATTAGTATCACAATCTAATTATGATTGTGCTATATACACCTCTCCGTTTTAATATCATTAAGTTGTATGTTTGTTAATAATTTTTACTTATATTATACTATATTATATTAAATTATTATATTAGAAAATTTTAGGAGTATTAATTAATGAACATGTTAAATAAAGTAAATAATATTTAAATTGTAACATTACCTTAGATCACATTGAGTATACCAGTTATCATAATGTTTTTATATTTTATATATATATTATATTATTTTTATTAAAGTAATTTTATAATTAATCCGTTATATTTATTTTATTTTTTTTTATATTTATATCTATTTTTTTTTTTAGATTTCTTTTGATTTCATTTATTCTTCATTAATTATATATCTCAATAAATTTATGTATCAATTTTAATCAGTATTTCCAATCTAAAAACTTGAAAAATGTTTTTAACATTTCATTATTTATTCAACTATTTAATTTATTTTTTTTTTAATATTTATTATTTATTGTTATGTTTTAATTTTATGTTTTTTACTTTTATTTTATTTTGTATTTGTTTATATATTTTTGTTTTCACCTATTGTAATATAGTACCATATATTAATTTATTATTCTTCTTTATCTTATTATTTCAGTGGGTATTCTTTGAATACTCTCTTTACACTCTTGAGATTGAGTAATACATATTAATTTTGTATATGATTATATAAATATTTAAATACAAATAAATATTTGTTTTGTGAAACCAATATTGTGATTATGTATGCTTAAGCAGAAGATATGGGTGTCTGTGATGTTAAGAGTCCATAAGTACTCCGAACCATTATGTAATTAAATATAAATAAATAATATAAAATAGATATATATACCGTATTTTATTTCCTTTTCTTTTTATATCATTGTTTTTATATATATCTTTAACTTATGTCCTTATTAAATTAGTCTATCTTTTATAGATTTTAGTTATAGTTTTGTTTTAATATTTTTCAACTTTTTATTACTTATTTTATATAATAATTTATTTATAAATTTTATCTTATTTTATTTCTATATTTTTATTTTCAACCAGTAGTTTATTTTTAGTTTTTGTTTATTTATCTCGTTTATTCTTGTTATTTATTATTTTTAATTTTTGTAGTCGAATTTTTGGTTGTAATCATATATGTATATTATATATATATACTATCTATTTATTGTTGCTGCTTATTATATATTTATATATACTAATTATTTATATATTTATATATTATTAATCTATTATATTATTTTCATGATTTTAAAATACTAATAATGTGTTTAAATAACCTAATAATATTGTATAGAATTAATAGTGGTACCGAGTTATAAGGCCACTACACGACATTAGTGTATAAATAATAAAATAATAACTTTTAAAACTGAAGTTATATGTTTAATATAAAATTAATCACGTTGAACTCAAATAATGATTATAAATAATTATTATTTATAAAAGTCATATATACATATAAAATAATTAATATTGTAATAATATAATGAATATATCTCAAACAATAGTATGCCTCTGTTGGTCTCTATAAATGAGTTAAGACAATTATAAGGCAGCGGAATGTATTGGGACCATATTCGTTACATATTTCCGGGAACTTACAAAATAAATAATAATTGTATAAGTACTCAAAATATTATAAACTCAATTAACAATGGTCGAAAAAACGGACGTTATAAATGAAATGTGAAGAGATATTTACAAGCTGGATATTTATATATTGCAGTACATACTATAATTGTCTGAATGCTAATTAAAAAATAAATTTTATAATATGTTAAGTATACTCGAATAGAATACACCCAATGTCTAGTGGCTTTACGCCAAACACTGTATGGAGATATCCTAAATGAAATTAGAATCTCTAGGAAAGGAGTCAATGAACTTATTCTCAAAATTGTAAATTGAACTATGTAGACACACAAAAAATTAAGAACTAGTCAAGTAGAAATAGGTAAAAATATATTATCACTGAGATTTAGATTAAAATGATAAATAAATAAAAATATCTGGGACATTCCTCTAAATTAGAATAAAGTATATGACTTAAATAGAACGCTTAAAAGAAGACTAAATGTATTATATAGAAATAGAGATAACGATAAGAGGATATAATAACTGATTTATATAGTGAATTATATATAATTTAAAGGAAAATAATCATAATAAATCAGGGGTCAATAATAAAGAAGAAAGTAACAGAGAATATTAGTATATCTAGAATTATTTGCGAAATGATGAATGGTCTGAGTTTGGTATGATCTATATGTCTAAGAGTGACAAAGTCTAGATAAGGAAAATTATAAAATATTTCGAAATACTTAAGCTAAGACTATACCTGTTAGTTGAAAAAATGAAAATACTAGAAATTAGGTATGTGGAAATATATTGAGAAGAAAAGAGGAAAGCTAAAAGTCGCATATACACTACTTCAAGCTCAGATATTAATATAATATTATAATATATATATATATACCAGACAAAACAAAAAGAGAAAGCGAAGTAGGAGATAGCTTAGAAAAGAGCTATGCATAGGAATTAGAGAGGATAAAGAGAACTAGTCTCTACATTAAAAATCAAGGTAAAATCTGGGAGGAAATATTCGAGAGGCTTATAAATAGGCATGAGGTCACGTGATATTTTCCATATAGGCTGACCTATATATTATAGATAGAACTATAGGGGCTCCATCCTAAGAGCAGGGCCTATGACAATCACTATTTATATATAGCATGCCATGGCCTTTATAGCAATTTTATATTAAAATTCTTGTAAAATTTCATATTTTCATGAAAATATTTGATGTGTAACCATAATTATTATTTATTTTAATCTTTTATTAATATGTTACGAAAGTTTTCTTACATAAAGCATCATTAATATTAATAAAGCATTATATACTTGAAATCCTTTTACTATCAAGTATATAAATATATATAATAAGTCAATATTCTAATATCATTAAATGGAAAGTACCAGGTACTAAAATGAAATATAGATTTAGAACCAAGTTTGTAAAACATCCAGCTCGTATCTACCAGAAACAAATCGGTGCTTGTGATAGACACTCATAAATTTTAAAGAATAGCGGTTTAAATATATTTAGCCGTATAGTCCTCTTTATAGGTAATGCTTTAGTGATATAAAAAATTTATGTATATATATAAATTTATTTATAATTTTTCGTATTTTATACAATCTATATATTACAATACTACAAATATTTAATAAGAATCATATACTTTGTTCCAGTATAAAAAAATATATAAGAGAGGTATATAAGAATAATCACTATATAAAGTGTAGAAAAGTCGGATGAAACAATAGCTGTAGGTATACTGTATGTAACATATTTTTGATCGATATATATATATAATAGGATGTGAAGCACTACTACGAATGGGTTAAAATATGAGTAATATATTAATATATATATATTATATTATTATATTTAATTATATATAATATTATTCTATATATTATATATATGTATTATATATATATATATATATAATATCTATATATTATATATATATATATATTATATATATATATATTAATTAATATAATATATATTATTATATATATATATATATATATATTATTTAGCTAGAAATGTACTATTATGTCATTCAATGATTAACCATTTTATTTCTAAATACTTGCTTGGATATTAAATGTTTTCCTGCCTTAATGATGCAAGTATTGCCTTTTAGAGATAATCAAAATATAGATAAATTTAACCTGTTTGAATCTAATATACATATATAAAATTAAAAATTATCAAAAGAAAATGTCGTCAGTATAATATTTCTTCCATATTAATTGAACATATTAGAAAAACATAGGAACATAATATTAAAAGATGAGAGGCTATGAAACTATACTTAAAATTATTATAGCCATTAATGCTAGAAAATATATATATTGCAAACTATTAAATAACACTCCTTGGCAGCGAGTATTAGGCGTCATATGTCTATAGGTTTAACCTGCAACAATAATCGGAAAGCGACGAGACAAGCTGAAATGATTTTGTATCGACCCATACACGCACTCAACCAAACTCGATTATAATATAAACATGCCTTCCGAAAATTGCACCAATCTACATGAAAAGACACTTGCCGCGAGACAATATAGTAGTGTATATGACAGACATAAAGAGTGCTAATCATTATGAAAGAGATCGGGATTGAGGTATTCTTATAAAATTTAGGATTGAATATATCCTTGAATGCGCATAAGTGAAATTATTGAAATGTGTAAGACTGAATATGATATAAAAAGAATGTGGGAGAGGGCGTTAAGAGTCGAAAATAGTTATGTATGTGCAATAAGTTTTATTATAGAGGATGATGCGGACTCAAACAGTGGGAGGTTGGGTAAAAAACAATACTGTATGCATTATAGCACTATTCAATTAAACTAACTAAAATATGGGTGGAATGGAGGAGTTCTATTGATGAAGGGGTGAATCAAAAGGACCTGTGGCCAATATCTAAAATAAATAATAGCTCGTATAGGAGTACCACAAAATAATATACAATTCCTTCATGTCATAGCAGGTTAAGGTTTAGATACTTTGCACTCGCAAGTGTAAACACATTCGTATAATTACGAGGTAATTTTAACTACTTACTCATTATTATCGCTAATATTAATATATATATATATATTATATATATTATAAATAATATATATTATTATTAAATATTAATCTATATTATATATTATTATATATTAATTATATATATATAATTTATTTATATCTAATTATATATTATAATATTATTATATATTATATATTATATTATATAATTTATTTTTGTCATATATTATTATATATATATAATATTATATATATATATTATATATATAAATTATAAAATTATATATTATTATATATATATTATTTATTATATATTAATTTTATATATATTTATACTATTATTCTATATCTATTATTATTATATATAATATATATATATCTATATATTAAATATTTATATATATATACTATATATATATATATATATATATATATATAATATTATATATAGTATATATATATATTATTAGATATTAATATATATATATAATATATTATATTTATAATATATATCTTTCTTTTCTTTATCCACCTTTTTTTTCCCAAGTTGGGAGTAAGGAGGCTACAAGCATCGGAAAAGAAAAGCAGTAGGAGAGTATGACAAATGTTTCGAAAAAGAAAGCCCAGCCTTACCGCCCCTCTCTGTACCATTAATTAGTGAAACTCGTCACAGACAGAAAATACACCTAGAGCTTCATGGGACGCGACGGACCTTCACTATGGTAAACTCGTCAATGTAGGGTTCTCCCTTTGGCCCAGGTGGGGCCACAACCATGCCCCCATACAAAACCCGCCATTCTCTCCTATCAGCACTTTATTCTCGCCTCTGCCAAACTCCACATTTTCTCCTTCAGACATTCGTTCACTGACTCAATCAATTTCCTTTCGGTCTCCCCAGCCGGTCCGGTTTCCCAACCACTCCCACTATACATCCGCTTAACCACCTACTAATAATTCATCCTTTCACAGTGACAACCATCTCAACATACCTTATTTATTCTCTCATTTAACCCCTTTCTTCACCACCACACATTCTCTAATAAGTTCATTCCTCTTTATTAATTCTTCTCACACCTAGCATGCCCCTAGATTGTCCATCATCTGACCCATTGAACTTTAGATCTATAACTTCTTATTCCAGACCATGTCAGATAACAACACAGATAACACAGGTAACAACATACCCTATGTAAGACTCTAGCGCACTCAAGCTTAGTCCCTTTACATTCACCAACATTTAATTGCACCAGAACCTCTACCATTCACAACTTTCGCTAACTACACTCTGCCATCATCCGTTCCCTTCTCATCAACACATACCCCTCAATATTTAAACTCAGACACTTGCTCAGCTGCTCACCATCTAACATAACTTCAACACTGAGGACTATCCTCACTCACAACATAACCTTTACTCTTAATTACGTTTACTTTCAACCCCTCCTTTTACATACCTGTCAAACCACTCTTAGCAATCCTCTCAAACTCTCTTCAGAATTTCGCCACAAGAACCAAATCATCCGCATAATAATAGGTAGGGCCACCTCCACTCATCTCCTTCTCCAATCATTCTAACACCATTTCCTTCCATCCCCACATCGAATTCTTTCATAACCCCATCCATATACATTGAATAACCAAGGAGAGACATACCACACACCTGTCTCACTCCGCTATTAATCCTAAACGCCAATCACCATTGCCACCATTTATTTTTACACACGCTTAACTATCGTCATACATACCTTTGATCCATTCAGAAATGTTTTGCAACTATTTATTCAACCCAGGCCATATGGATTCCATATTATACACAATCGAAAAGCCTGATGGAAAATTCAAACAAAGCGTCGCGACATTATTCCTTTTCTCCTCTTTTCTCAATCATTTGGTTTTCAATGTAAAGATTTGATCCACACATCCTTACACTCTAAACGCACCTTGTTCTTCACCATCAGCGTCACTCGATGCACTCTTTCACCAAATACCAGCATATACCTTCATTACACAACACTCAATAAAACTTATTCCCCTATAATTCTACAGTTCCCCTTTTCTCCTTATTTATATAAGGGTACTATTACCGCTCTCCTCCAATCCCTTGGATCTATACCCTCTAAACGCTTTATTAACAACTTCCCAAATCCAAATCAATCACCATCTCGCTATATTAATATAATATATATATATATATACTTTTAATATAATATTTATATATTAATATATATATAAGTATATTATATATAGTATATATACTATATATATAATATATATATTATATTATATATATATATATTTTAAATGTTCTGAGTGCAGCTATGAAAGTAATCATAAAAGGAAAACTTTAAAAACATGTATTTACACACATCGCACATATACATTATAGTCAAGGGTCAAACCAAGATTCGCTGAGAGGGATAATATATCAAAAAAAGAGAGAAGGCAAACTTGATATGAAATTGAACAGTATGGCCACAAACATCAAAGTTGGAAAGATCAAGTTTAAAAGAGAGGCAAATGCAGGCAAATTAGAGAAAGAAAAGTTGAAGAATATATTCGATTCATGTATACAAGACCTAATAAATGAAGATAATAGATGATAGAATGAGAGAAAGACATTCATCACGAAATTTTTATATTAAAGAACATAATGATCAAGCAAGCGAATAGACAAAAGTCACTTCACTAACAGAAGATTTTGAAAAACAATTAAAAGTTTTGAAAGGCTTACACATGTGGAAACTGAAATGGAGAGGGTCTGTGAAATCAGTGGAGATAAAAAATAAATGCGCAATAAACATTTGTACAAACACATAGAGAAAAGTAAATGCCCAGACATGTAAATGGGGAAAAGTTTAAGGGGAGTAAAGAGGAAATATAAAATCGTAGGGACAAACAGCAAGGAAGAGGTAGATATAGATTATGAAAGATCACAATCTTGAAAATAATAAAGAGCATAGGACAATATCAGTAATAGAAGAAGGGGTGGATGGATTAGAAATATCAGATCATTATATCTTTTTATTCTACAGCATCATAGTTTGGGGTAAATGGTAAAAACTTGTCATTCAACATAACCTTGGGAAGAACAAAATTTACATGATTTTGAATACTTTAAATTTTGGATATAATTTAATTGCTTTCCTCTTTCAATTGGCCACTAACTAGATTAGTAATGAGTTTTAAAAATTTTCAATGGATGAAATAGGAGTCAGGCCTATTAGTAGATTTTAAGGGCTCATTAGTCCTTTGATTTTTTATTTTTAGATCGATAAATTGGCTTATTTGAAGGATAAAATTTTTCGAAATTGGAATATGTATCTTTGGAAGGATTTTGTTTGAAATTTCCACCTTTATTTATGCTATTTATCTGATTGTGGTTTGATGTTTTAACAATATTTTTAAGAATTCTTATCATAGTTATCAAATATTGAATTTGATTCAGAATATATATTCAACTTGCGAGTAATCTCCTTCACTACCAATTTAGGCAATTTTGAATAACTTTGGATGTGATCACGTTATAAATTTACCAGAGGCTGCATTTAACTTTCAAGTTCATACATTGATTTTTGTATTCATTTCATTATCGATTATAAGTTGGGAATATATAGGCTAAGAAAATAATTTTTTAAGATCAACAATATATTTTTCATCTATTTATTTTTTAGGTTGTAAGTTGAACCTTATTAATAAATACCACTGATTTTTTTTTCCACTTTTTTTTGGAATGTGTGTGTTTTTGTGTGTGTGTCTAATAGATGAAAGTTTATAAAAATCAAATTTATGTTTCTCTTTAAACAAATGACTTTTAAATTTGGCTAAAAAGTTTTATAGTCCACTGCCTTCAAAGAAAAAACAATCTATAGTTCTGATTACTAAGTGTAGATTCCCCTAAATGAGTGCAAATATTTTTTCAAGGGGTTATATTTTAATTCCTCATAGATATTAATTTACTTACACTTAACTTAATTAAGCAGTGGTACTGAATCTGGCTATACAACTCTTTATGAAGCTCAAATAACGAAGTCCACTTCATTATTATTATAAATTTTTTTAATATTTGTGTCCTTTTGTTAAATTTCTTTTATCAAGGACTCTATTTCCTCCACAAGATCCTTTACATAAGCTGCTTCCTTGTCTATACTATTGTCTGTAGACCTACTCTCTATCTGACTAAAAAATCCACTTTAGCCTGAGGGATAAGCTATGGCTTGAAAAAATTTGCTCTTAAAATAAATCACATTTAAAAAGGTTGTATCCCTCACGGATATTTGAACATAGAATTAAGGCTTAAATGATCCAATGGCAAATGAACATTCTTGCGAAAGAAGAGGGGGAAAAAAGGATGGCCTACCTGATATCGTGCTGCTCCAACAAATACTGGATAAAACTTAACATCAAAAGCAACCTCCCACGTTCTTTCTTCGGACCTACATTCCAAAATAGATCACAATACAACTAATCACCCAACGGTCAGCACACACTTTTAAAAACTAATATATATATATATATATATATTATATATATATATATACTATATATATATAATATATATAATATATATTTATTTATATATATATATATATATAATATATTATATATATATATTATATATTATATTATTGAAGGGGGTAAGTGAGTTAACTTGAGAACCACCTTCTTAGCTGAAGACTAGATGATGTTGAGAGAGTGAGCGTGCTCGGCGAATGAATTGGCGTTTCGTCCCGGTGGGCTGCTTTGGACTCATGGTGGTGGTCGCAGCCCCCTTCCACCCGACGCCACAGATTAACTCCCCCCAGTGACAATGCCGCGAGCAACACTCCGCCTAAATGCGCACCTGGAAGGACGTTGGTCAGCTGTCAGATGAGAGCCAGGTGTGCACACATTAAAGCCACTGAGAAGGCTTTGACCACTCTGTACTCTTACGTGCAGTTGGTCTGCACCTGCAGTG
>JABUQX010084707.1:5000-7500 GCA_015478945.1 Trachelipus rathkii | reverse complement strand
ACAAAAAAAAGGTAAAAAATTAAATTTCTCAAAATATTTAGTTCATTACTTTAACTTTCGTTGCGCGACATACGTTCTAGACTTCAACCAAAAAGTTATAAAAATAACTTAGATCAATTTAGTGATATTATAAGAAAATCTAAAAACGAAGTTATACACTGTAATAAATATGGCTGTAAAAATGAACGACACCTCAATCAGATAGATGTGTTTTATGAATCTATATGTAATAGCATGCACAGGCTAGTGAAAAGCTTACTATAAAAAGAAAAAACATTAAAAAATGCATTCCAGGTTGGAATGATTCACTGAAAAACGTTCATCGGGATGCAGTTAACAAATTTATTACATGGAAAAATAAAGGAAGAATAGTAACAGGCATAGAATTTGACAATATGAAAAATTCTAGAGCAAAATTTAAATACGAGTTAAAAAAATGTAGAAATAAAGAAGAGGAAATAAGAAATAAAAACTTACTAAAAAGTTTTAAAAACAAAGAAATGAAAAATTTTTGGAACCAAGTTACTATCAAAGATGAAAAGAAAAAAATTACCACCAAAATAGATGGTGAATCTGATGGAATGTTTATAGCAGAGAAGTTTTCAAATAAATTTAAGGCTATATTTGATGATAAATATTGCCAGTCTAATGACAATTTTATTTCCAAAGATGTCGCATGGACAGAAGTGTATGAAATGTTTAGTGCTACGGAGATTAGGGCATTGATTCATAAATTGAAACCTACATTGGGACCGGACAATATACATTTGTTTCATTTAAAATTTGGTACGGAAGCCTCCGATAGGTTAATAGCAGAATTCTTAAATGTGTGCATTATGCATAATTATTTCCCAATCAAAATGCTAAGTGGAGTTATTACTCCAATAATTAAGGATCAATACGGAGACTGTTCAGATATTGATAATTACAGACCAATTATGATGTCATCTGTTTTCCTTAGATTGATGGAAAAGGGTTTGTTGGATAGATTAGAGGATTTTGTTACTCTTGACGATAGGCAACACGGCTTTAGGAAAAATTATTCAACAGTGACGGCCATGTTTTCTTTAAAGGAAACTATTGCGAGCTATACTGATAGAGGATCGGATGTATACGCCGCTTTTTTGGACTTTTCCAAAGCGTTTGATAAGGTTAATCATGAGGTCTTATTCAAAAAACTTAATGAGATGAATATTCCCTCCGGTATTTTGAATATTATAATGAGTATTTATAAAAATCAATTTGTTAATGTTAAACACAAAAATAGTTTTTCCAATACTTGGCAAGTAAAAAACGGTGTAAGACAGGGTGGAATATTATCCCCACTTTTGTTCTGTATCTATGTTGATGAACTAATAAGGAATATTGTTAAAAGTAAAATTGGAACTAGATTAGGATTTCGTATGTCAAATATTATTATGTATGCTGATGACTTAGTATTGCTTGCTCCATCAATTAGTGGCCTTCAAACTCTTCTATATAAAGCAGAAAATGTTATAACTGATTTATGCCTAAATATAAACCATGACAAGAGTTTGGTTGTTAATTTCATTAAGAAAAACGGCAAAATAAAAGAAAATCAAGTGAAATTCAAGCTGTCAGGTGATTCATTAAGATATGCAACGCATTCTAAATACTTGGGTTTTTATATCAATAATTATTTAGAAGAAAGCTTGGATATTAAAAGAGCAAGAAACAAATTCTTTGGTAAGTTTAATCTTATTTTGCGTAGATTTAGATCACTGGATCCTGAAATGATTTTGTATTTGCTAAGATCCTATTGTACCCCATTTTATGGAGCAGATTTATGGATTAATTTAGCTAACAGTAGTCAATTGATGAAACAATTTGAAACTGGCTTTCACAATGCGATTAAGAAGACCCTTAAAATTTCAACGAGATTTAGTAACCATGATGTTTGTAATAGTCTTGAAATGCTGCTGTTTAAACATTATCTAAATTATATGAAATTATGCACAGTTTTTAGGCTATTTAATAGACCATGTGAATTTATTGATAAGAATCGATCCTTATTGATTAGAGGTAGACTGGTGAGAGATATAGAAAAAATATTTCAATCAAAATACAACGTTTCAAATATTTTTCAAAATGATCTTGATGCCTTAAAAGCTAGAATTTGGTTTATACAAAGTAGAGAAGATTCTTTGAGATGATTCCTACATATTATTATTGTTATTTTAGTTCTTGGATTTTTATTTTTTAATTACTTTTAAAAAAATGTACTTGTTTACGATAATAAAGAATTAAAGTCTAAAGTCTATCTATCTATCTATCTATCTATCTATCTATCTATCTATCTATCTATCTATCTATCTATATATCTATCTATCTATCTATCTATCATATCTATCTATCTATCTATCTATCTATCTATCTATCTATATATCTATCTATCTATATATCTATCTATCTATCTATCTATCTATCTATCTATCTATCTATCTATCTATCTATCTATCATCTATCTATCTATCTATCT
>JABUQX010084706.1:52500-73584 GCA_015478945.1 Trachelipus rathkii | reverse complement strand
CTAGTATACATCTAAATGCTGAAGGTTTTCCGTTGAGATAGAGCAACTCAAAATCGGCAATTCATATGAGAACCAGATGAGATGGTAAAAGATTCGTTAAGCGCTCTAAATCAAAGTTTTGTAACTCGACAAATAATTTCTACTCCGAAAGATTCATAAAAACTGGATGAATTGCATCAATATCACAAACAAACAAATTTAAAGATTTCTACTGTTGCCTATTATCCAATAATTGTGTCTTATGTATTTGAAGTGCTGATCCAAAAATCACATTTCCTTTCTGTTTTATTACTATCACATACAGTTCTGTTGCTATTCATAGGAAAACATTAAAAAAATTCCACCCCCAAAAAAAAAAATTTCCTCATGAGCAACAGACAGCAAAATTTAGGTTATTTTACAGATTGTTTTATTTTGTCATAGGAAGAATCGTGTGCCAAAACCATTGAACACCCTTACAATGTCTTCTGCTTGTAATCTAAATCAAATCTTAATTAAAATTTAATTTATTTAGTTTTTGTTGTTTACTATTGAATAGATGAAATATCGTGATACCAGTTTTACTATTTGTTTAAGTAATGAACTTAAAGATATTAAATAGGAATTTTATGAGAAAGCAGTTTAAATATTCGCTTTCCTAATTCAATAATCTGGTGCATCATGTGGCTTACTTGTGTACTAGTCTTTGTGCGTAATTATTTTTATCTATATCTTTACCTGGATCATCTTGTCGGTCAACTTAGTTGAACTGTGTCACTCATTTTACCCTTCTACAGCTGACCGATTATCACCACTACCAACTCAGCACACATATATATAATATTAATATTATATATAAATATATATATATATATTATTATATATATCTTATCCTCTGTAAAAATACAAATACTTAATTAAAATGAATTTACGGTTCCTATATTTCTAATTTTAAGTGCAATATTACCTATTATTAATATAATATTATATAATATTATATAGATTATATAAGCATATATATATACATAAATACCATATACATATACATATACAATATATATACATAGTACATATACACTATAACATATACATATACGGTATACAAACAAGATTGAGCATGATATATATATATATAGTTCATTTACAAAAATGTACCGTATTTTTCATTTTTCATAATGTAGTTTAATTTTTACAGTATAGGTATATAAAATAAACTAAGTAAAATACTAACGAAAATCATTATAATTAATTATATATATATAATATATTATATCATATATATATAAAAATAATTTATAAGTACTAATAATAGTATTAATATAAATATATATATTAATATTATACTGAATTTATATATAGTATTAATAGTATATATTTATATATATATATAGTAATATTAATATAATATATTATAATATATTTATAATATATAATTAAATATATTATTGTTTAATATATTATTTTGTCATTTAATGGACCTCACCGGCAGGGCCTAACTACCCCTAATTATTTGGGGGTGGAATCCATGACATTCTTCCAGACAAACTTACCCCAGCGAACCTTTCCACTGGGCACGAATGCCACAAGGTCCTCTAATTTATATATATATCATTAATTAAATATATATATATATAATATATATAGTATTTAATTTATATACCTAAGTATATATATATATTATATATATATATATATAATAATATATATATAGTATATACTAATTACGAACAAAAATAGATATGCAAATTGTTGCACCCTTCTAATCTAAAATTTCTTTCAAGTAAGTTGGTGTAATAGTAACAGAATTGAGCATTGTTAGTGGTAAATTAACGAGTTAATTATCAACAAAGATGACTGATTCAGGAGATAATAGCGAAGTCACTGGTGTTTCGATTGAATGAATAAGATGAGTAATATCAAAAATCCGAAAAGAACACCTTTTATATTTCACAATTACATTGTGCGTTATTGATTGATAATATTTTAGTTATAGAAAGCTATCATGACATTGTTATCAGAAAATGACCACCGGTGGCCTTGAATACAAACATTGTTGACTGCAATTTAGCCTAAATATAAGTGAATTTGACTTCATTCCTCCAGTATTTATGAGGATTATTCAGCTAACCGATAAATTTAACATCATGCAGACCATTTAAAATACTTTATTACTCTGTATTATTATTTAATCGTTGCGATTATCAACCATCACTGAATAGACAAGCTCTTTCATGTGTTCACCCATAAGTAATCAATCCAGGTAGGATTAGGTTCAGAGTTATTGAATTGTATGCTGGCCAGCAAATATTTTTGAATCCCCCTCGGTACTGATCATATAGCGATTAGAATATTATATGTTAACGGTCTATACAGATACCTTCGCAATATACCTAATTTACGCGGTGTGACGGAACAATGTGCAAGTTTGGTTGGTACACTCTTGTTCCCGTCCGTATCCGCAAAAGATGGACAACTCGGACGGAGGTTCGGGGCGAGAACATACCATACAATATTTACCGAATCTCGGGGAACGTTCGTGTTCTAGAAATTTCGAGTAACAGGTCTATCCCCCGTAAGGCAACGCATTAAATCACATGTGGACAATAAGCTAATTTATAATGATACCACATCACACACATATTCACAAGAAAAATCTGTGGTGAGCTTGGTTTCGTTATGGTGGCGATTTTTCCGCGTAAGCTTGTGTATTGGTTATTTATGAAGTCCATTGCACGATGGAGTGCTCTTCCTATCTATTATCCACCTCATATGATCACGTGGTACATATAGTTCTTGACCTCGCACCTTAAGGTCAAATTGATGAAATGCCACTCTTGGATGTTTCAGTGGATTCCACATACATGTCTTTTTCATTATTTTTCGTCTAGTAGAAACCTGAGTGCTGTCATTGGCCGTTAGATTCGTTCTTATTTTGTTTGATTAGGTTGTCCTGCCATACTGTTCTTTTTTCGCGGTATATGGGTCGGTTTAAGTTCACATCTAACGGAATATAAACCGTTAACAGGTCCGTAAGCAATGTAATCTCCACACACATGTCAGTAGCGATATGTGGATCTCGAGAGATGAGTCAGAAATATTACTGCTGGTGATAAAGTCTGGGACTTCATAATATATATATACTTAGCGTATGTTAAACGTCTGTAAGATAATTCATCTACGTGTTTTATGCTAGTTTCAGATAACACAGTATCAATCTTCATTAGAAATGTAGCCGAAACGAAATCTACTTATACATTTATTTGGATAGTTACTTTCCTGTATGTTTATAACGAATTAAATACCATTGTCAGATTTTGTCTTGGTGAGTAAGTAAACTGTTTTGTGTAAGCAAACGTCGATAGAGTAATGATTATCAGCATCGGATTAGGATCTTTTCGGGCATTACCTTAGTATTCGTACAAACCCAGTCCGGTTCCCTGTATAAATGTAATGTTATCTGTTCATACATTCTATCATGCTTTTTCATACCCTAAACCGTAAACAACGCATATTGTACTTTATTATCATTATACCACATTTAGGTGACTCTATATTCATGCCTAGCACAATCGTACCAAGTCACACAGATTTTGACTTTATACTTACGGTTACTTATAGATAACCGATATTATACATGTTCTATCACTCATGATTTAATAACCGAATTGTATCAACTCTAACAAAAATTGAAATAAGTATACTAACATAATATATAATTGCGAGTAGACGATACGTATTTTCGATAGTCGGATTCTATTACATAATATTTAGTAACGAAAGTATATGCATGATATTAATTTATGCAATTACGCATATTTGTGTATCGTTATGTTATAGCATAATACTAGATTTAATCATTATTCTTGATATATACTCGATCCTATTTATTAGATATAACTATTATTAATCCTTCTCTTATATATTTGACTTCTCCAACGTATACACATTCACTTTAAAGTTTGAGTAATATTCCAATTACATAACTCCTGAAATACACATTAGTATATAAATATTAAATTAATATAAATTTCTAATATTAACATGAATATAATTTGCAACAAAACATAATAAGATAAATAATAATAATAATAGATATATAATAATAAAATAATAATCTATATTTTTAACGGCTGGTCTCATAATAATAATAAATAATAAATAATTAATTACTACATAATATAATATTAATAATTAAATTAATATTATATAGTAATTAAATAATATATCATAAATAAAAAATATAATAAATAACTTAATCGTATATTAAATATCCTTAAAGTGTCATCTATTTAATATTTTTTATAATATGTAAACACCATTTATTTTAAATAATTTTATATGTATTCCATTTATAATATATATCTATATGGAATATTTCTTATTAAAAAAGGCCGGTAATGAGAAGAAACCAATATGGTATTCGGGTATATAGTAGTATAATATAGGGAATCATACTACCTATTATATATTATATTATATATATGATACCAGCATCGTACAGAAGAGGTCCCAGTAAGCATGCAAACTAGAAAAAACTATAACATCCTACAGGAAAATATAATATACATTTTTGATCTCTACAGCAATATTAGTCAATCTTCATCGATGAAAGGATCATTAAAAAAAAAATATTTAAGATTTTTACTAATTATTTTTTTTTTTAAATTAGGACTACCTAATTAAATGAATATTGAGTACATGTTTATCCCATAGTTCTGGGTAATGCGTAACTACTAGTTAGTAGTCTCAGTGATTGATTACGTTCAATTGAAGTCCCCTGCATTCATAGTTTCACAGAAGAAGCAGGAGTGCCAAATAGTATAATTAATTTATTTTTATTACGTCCAGGGCGTGGTTCGGTTAGCAAGGCATACCTGTTTAAACTGTTTTTCTTTACGTTTTATATCTCCTTTTAGGGGGTTCGAACCCTTCCAGACGAGACACAAGGAGGGGACGAAAGTGCCCTTCTTGCCGCGGTCACGTGTAAGGGAATTACCGACGGGAACACCCTCTTGGATCTATGCCCATCCAGTACTCTTGGGTTTAAATCGCGGGAAGGTGTTTTTCAGGTTGGTTCCAGTAAAAAAACGTAAAATTAATTTAAGAGTCACATGGTTTGTGCAGTGCCAACCGTTTTGATTCACGGATGTCCCTCTCAAATATGGTTATCGGGGAAAGTAACTATAGACACGAGCTAAAATTTGTTTTTAATGCAAAAAACCATTTTACTAATAAACATTATATTTTATGTCATCACTATTGTTATCATATTTACATTATTGTATAGTTTTTATATAAAATAACATTCTCATCTTTCTCTATCTTCTTTATACATTTTTTTATTTCATTTTATTTATGGGTAATAATAGTCACTCTTCTGATAATTCGGAAGGATATAGTATTTGAAATAGGACATCTAGAGGATCTGTTTTTTACGTTCTAGGCTGTTTAGCTCTCCTTTCCCTACGCCTTTTACAATCCGTCATAAGAGTATGTATTTATTATTCGGTATATCCGTCTATGCACATCATAAATAAATATGGCAACTCATTTTTATAACTCTTACTGATATATCTTTGGTTAGTACTCATACCAACATATATATATATATAATATCTATGATATATATATATATATTACATTATTATTATAATTATCATAATAGTACTATATATATTACTATATATTAGGTTAATAGTTTATAATATATCTATTATTATATTACAGTAAATTATTGCTTGTGAATCATACTATTCTAATGTATAATATTAATATTATAATAACATATAATATATTATATATATTTATACTATATATATTTATATAGTCTTATAAATATATAGGAATAAACTTGTCTCTTTAAAAGTTAAGTTAAATAACGAATCATGAATGGGATTATCGTCATTCCACGCGGCAATTCAATGTTATATATTCGATTTCTTTTTATTCGATATTTCAAAAGCGGCATTATAAGTGCGACAGTGAGTGCTAATTGCCAATGATTTTTTTTTTTTTTCTTTTAACATAAAGGAATACCCAATTGATTAAGATAGCATAAAAGATTAAGGAAAGAGTCTAAGGGTCTACCTCGCCTCAGCTTCAGCCGGGGAGCGCCAACGGGGAGGGATCCATTCATCCTCTGTCTCCATCCGTCGGCTCAAAGCCCCACTTCATAAAAAATATAATATTACAAAATAAAAGAAAATTAAAATAAATTAAAACAATATAAAAATCATAAAATCCGATGAATTATTAATTAAAAAAATTTTGTAACTTTTTAGAAATTTAATTCTTACAGTGACAGCTCTTCTAATGGAGTTTTTAGTCATCATTACCACGTGACTAGGCGTCTGGAAACCCGGAAAAAACAAGCTTCATTTTTTTTCTATATTACGTTTATATAGTAAAAAATTTGTTTTATTTCGTGGGTGTGTGCAAATTAGGCATAGCATGACCCTCGTCCAGGCTTTTCGCTAGGGTAATTCTATCTGACATTTCGTTTACTTACGAAGATCACAATTATATTTATGTAACCCGCATAGGTCTTTATTCCTTTGGCAATGGATAATTGCGGTCGTATATTCATATGGCAATCTTCATCTCTCGTGAACAGTTGCCAATATCCAACACAGGTAGGAAAGCTGGGCCTTTTGTATGTTTGGTGTAGCTAAAAAGTTTTTATAAGGGGTATTTTAATCCGCCAATTAGGTTGGTTATTGTCCATTGGGGTATATATTACCTGCAGGATAAATTATAGAAAATCAATCCTCCATAATATTTTGTTTACTGGCTTCATTAATGTTTTCTTAAACTCTGTTTTCAGCTTTTGCAGTAACATTTTTATTCAATGCTTACATTCTATTCTTACTCAGCAAAGTTGTAGAAATGACACGTGCCAAACAAGTCGTGATGGACTGTCTTTCTTTTTATAGGAAATTCTATGAAGAACGAGTATATGCATAGATTAGAGCCCTCTTTTTGCATCATAAACTAATAAGCTTCACATTCTCTTGACTTGTGCTGAAGGCACTGCTGGCTAAAGAAGGGCTGAGGAGATGGGTAATTTTTATATTTGCTCATACATCGATGAGAGCTACGAAAGTTGTAACATTTTGCCAGGAGCTCGCAGAGAGATGAGAATGCTTTAACCGAGCACCTGTTCTAGCCCTTTAGAGCAGTCTCTTTAGATTATCTTGCCGGCTCACTGCCTAGCCCTTCTTACCTCCCCACTTTTTTGGTATTAGCGGTTCAACTACGATTACCTTTGGGCTTCTTAATGTACGGCGACACTCAGTGAGGAAGTGGATCAGAAACTGTGAAACCATTATTTTACACATATCTATTAGTATCTAATATGTGGACTGAATTCACGCTGGATGATGCTCCAAGTGATTTTCTCCATATTCAGAGATCTTTGTGACACAGTTATTGTATTCCACATGCATCAGATATGTCGTTAGAGATTGATACCTCTTACAGTATTGATCGTATGAATCTCCTGGGTTGCGGAGGGTCGCACGTGCCGGGTACTATTAGATGACCTTATGACGTGGTCCGAAATATGCTGTACATATTTCACCATACAGCCGGATTTTAAATTAGGGTTTCTTAACACACTTTCAGGGTTGCGAGGCTGAGCACTCACAGGCGCTCCGGTGTTTTCATTCCGGGGTTCGGCGTGCCGATCCCAGGCGGGCCCTCACACTCCCTCACACAGCTGGTTAAGTCATTTTATACAGAACACGGGGTGGGTGGTCCTATCCCCACTCATTTGGAGTATCATTATGTCCAATATTAATTTAATAGTTATAATTTAATTAATTATCTCTAATATGTTCACAAGTCATCTATTTGGTTTTGTATCAGTAATGTCCAGATTTCAATACTCACATATTCTATCATAGATTACTGAATCAATTTAATAATAGTTTACCATGTAATATTTATAAAAGTATAATTTCTTTAATACGATTCATTGAATTATATGATATTAACAATTGTATAATTGAAATTATCTTACATTAGATATAAAATCTAGAAAATGTAGGTTGGCACACATAAGTTAACCTTTTATCAGCTAAACTAATTAATATATCAATACAGTCTTACAGTTTACTGAACAATAGTTTGCTTACATTAAACGCTACCACCCATACCTATTCCTCGGCCTTCACGGGGTCCTGGTGTACCGGTACACCCCATACTCTCTACTTTCGCCCTCATCCTCATCTCGCCCCCCTCCACCCCACCTCCCCCACCCCACTGCCTCAAGCCTGACGCCACCACACTAACAATTGATCTCCCATATACATTTACCTCCCTCTATCCCTCCTCACGTACGCCTCCAGTCCATATTACAGATTCCGTTCTCCCTTAGTTCCCCTCTCTTTGCGTCGCCCCTTCCTCTCCTTCCTACTCCCCTCCCGAGCCTCCCCCCCTTATCTCTCACCCAACTCTCTGTTCCTCCAATCTTCTCACTCGAAATACACGCCTACCCGCTATTGTCCAACACATTCCTGGATCTCCGCTCCTTATACCCTTCACTTGTTCCGATAATACCTCTCTATAAATATCTCTCCCCTCCTACAATCTATCACCTCTCTTACATTCTAACTCCTCCTCCTGGTCAATCTAAAACCACTCCTGAACAAATACTCGCTTTCCTCCCCTCATGTGAACACTTCACACAACTCTTCCCAACTTTATCTTCCTGATAATCGTTTAGTCCGGTTCCACCCCCCACGTTTCATCACCCTTACCAGCCTCCTTTGAGTGCTGGTACATCAAAACTTTCTCTCACCCTTTAACTATACTAATATTAACTTTCCAAGAGTTGAATACTCACATCCCCCTTCTACCATACATCTCTCCACCCCTCACGGACATTTAAATTCTTCGCCTCCTCTCTATGCTTCTAACGTGACCACACTCTATACCACTTAGAACCCATGATCCAGCCCTATCTCCCCGGTCCATCCTATAACTATTTCTACCATTTATTACACTCTTCCACTACCCACAAAACCACCATTCAAACCGTTCCTACCGCTCTGACCCCCACCCTCTCTTACCACTACACTAAACACCACTCACTACCTTGTATCACACACTAAACAACTTGAAGTCTTTATTATAACAACTAAGCGCATTTGTACAAACCACCCTATCCATCTTCCCCCCTCCGCTCAACCACAAACACACTAACCCTCAAAGGCCTCTTTGGGGCGTTTCTGTTCGGCCCCACCCGGGGCCATCCGTCCGCCCCGTCTCACTCGTTCACTTCCCTTCTTCACATTCCACACACACCTCACACATGTTCGCCAAACAACCACCCTCCCCCTCCCCTCACACCCAATTCCTGCTGCACCCCACTCACCTCACAAGTTGCGATTAAACATTTTCACCAGAAAAAAAGAACTTCCTCAATTAGTTCAATCCTCTCGCCATCTCACCCTCCTTCTCCTCCTCCTCATCGTCACCTTCTACCCATTTTATCATTCTCCTCTCCCATACTACAAACGGCCTATACCTTTTTTCCTCTGTCACTTGCCCCTATTCCCTTTTTCTCAAACCCTTAAACTTCTCCATAATCTTTCCTCCTTCACCTCTACAATTCTAATCTGCTTTTTCTCTCACATATACACGATCAAAACTAACACCCACATAAACACGAACTTTCCCTTTCCTCTCTACACTTTTTCTCCAACCAGCAATCCTTTCAGTGTAACAACATCATTGGACCAAACAACAACCCTCTATGCCCTCCTAAATCCTCTTGTTTCGCCCCATGACGTCCACACCTTCCGTTACACGACTCTCCATCCAAGTCAATTCTCCCATACCTTTCCCTAACCACAGGGCTTAAATGACGCATATAAACTCTATAACAAGAGCCCAAAACAAGCCAACCTATTCTCCCCTATCCCCTTTACCGGGGGGACAAACAGACAATTTCCTCCAATCCTGTGGACTCACCACTTCCACAATATTTAAGTCAATCCTATGACAGCCATGTTCTCTTCCTGACCCTATTCAAGACCTCCTCTTTCTGCAACATTTCCTTCTCTATAACATCAGCGACCATTATCTGAGGACTCCGTTTTTTTTCCTTTATTTCAAGGGCCGAATAAGTTTCCTCCATTTGGTATTGTCGATCTCCCCCTCCTCCCCATACTCATGTCGCCCCAATCATCACAATTCTTGGCAAAATCTTCCTCCTCCCCCCCCCATTCATTCAATCCTCCAACTAAATAACCCCCCCCACCTCTGTCCCACCTGTTTCCTCCTACTCACTATCCGACTCACCTCATTATGCCTCTAACCCTCTAATCCTCTTCCCACCTCCCTCCTTCTCCTTCCTTTTTATTCTATCTTCTTTCCTTAAGCAAACATCTATTAGCTCCGCATCAGAAGTTTCAAAATTTCCGGGTGCAGCTTTGTCTACAGCGACATCCATCTTTTGCTCTTCTCTTCGTCACTCTCCACCGCCCTCGTTGAGCTTCCACTGCTATAACCCATTCTATATGATTTATTCCCAGCTTATCCTCTCCCTAACTTCCCAACCATATTCAATAAGATCCTTTTATTCACCTTCCTACGAAGCACCATCCTTCACTCATCATCCTCTATTTCCACCAATACTTACTACCTTATTCCTATCTAGCTATTGCACCCACACCTATTTTTATACTCCCCATCCCCCTTGGCACTCTCACCCGTTCCTCTCTCAATCATGTAAATTAACTCCCCTCAACCTTCACTCCAATATTCTGTTCCCATCTCACGTTCTCATCACTCACTATACCTCTCATACTCTCCGCTAAATCATCCCTCTTACCACTATATATCCGTTCCTCAAATTTTTATTCCAAACTTATCATTCTCATACTTATCACTCTTCTATTCTCATCTCATACCTTAGTTCTCCACTAAAACCTATACTACACTCTCCTGCTACCATCCACTTATCCTAAGTAACTCACATCCAAAATATGATGATTCGAAATATCGTCTACCTCCCCGCCCTCTAAATACATTTACGATCTGAGCAATCCTGACTCTTCTTTCTCCATTTTGACACTCACACACTTTAATCCGTACTCTCTGGGGGCCCTTCGCACCTTGTGGTATACCGTGGGTAGTTTATATCTACAACTCTTCCATGTATACTGTACAGATGTAACTTACTATTAGTGTGGTTGTGGAACCAAAGGGTATCCCCACTAAATCATCTTCCTATCGCACACCTCTGTATCAGAATTACTGATTTCTCCATATTAACATTCTCTCGTCCCCTATTCCTAAAAAGTAAAGCCCAACATGGTCCTAATTAATTCTTGTCCCACCTCCTCCTTCTCCAAACTTAGCCATGGAATGTTCTTTATGATCCCGCCCATATAGGATAAATTATAATCATTGTTTATATCCGCCAAAAACTTTGGCCAACACTGCACTCAACTCACTCCAGAATCTTGATTGCTCTCTCCTCACTCCCTTCGGCTCCTTCACTTGGTGGCATAACCACGTAAATAAAAAACTCAACACAATTGCTCCCCCAAAATTGTTTGTGCGAATTTCCACCCAGTAATCTCGGGGAACTCATCCTGACTAATACGACAACCTTGATGACCTTATATGCTCCACAGCTCTTTCCCATAACTATTCCTCACCCTTCCATCGCCGATCACCTCATCAATTGTGCGGGTTACAAATTCCTGATTTCATCACAAGTCCCTCTTTGATCGAAGGTATAGTTCTCACTTATAAGGTTCCTACCGTCTCTCTTGTCGTCACGCTTCAAACGGTTTTCAAGTAATATGTTCCCCAAGCACATTCAATGCCCATTTCATTCTCCCAAACTATTCAGCCACTCTACTCTGATCCCCTCTTCAAAAATCCCGGGTCTTACTCGCTCCCCTCGACGTTCATACATTCCCCCCTAATTAGATCTCTCAACTTCCCCATCTTTTCCACCTTCTTTTAGTATAAATAAAACTCAACTGCAGGCTAGCAAACTGCCATATATGGGGACATGCCCCACCTAGGTACACATAACACGAACTCCCCTAAAGAGCCCCCACAACTACATTTATTCTCTCCTCCGTTTCCTCCACCAACATTTACCCCCACCAAAACACAAAAATAAAGAAAAAGTCACTATAATAATAAACAAAAGGGTTAAACCCACAGACTCTATAATTTATATTTCTTCATACGACAGCGCACCTTTCCCCATCTCCGCTTCTACTCACCCATTTCCCTCATCCCTGCTGTTCTTGTCTCTATAAAAATTTAACATCCGGGTTAAAAACCTTGTATTATTTTTTTTCTATTAAAATCCTCTATTCCAAAAATCATTTAAAATTCCATTAAAACAAACCTAAATTTTAATAATATATAACCTTTATTGAAATATTAAAACGATCGAAAATAATTATATAAATTAACGGAATACATCTAATTACAAAAATATAAAAAAAAATAAAAATACATAAAACATAAAAGTTAAAAAACTCATACGCAATTATCAATTATTACAGTCCTATTTTCAAGTAATTATATCCTCTCTATTTTTTCTTTAAAATTTACCCGTTTAAAACTTTATTTGTCTCATTATACAAACTATTATTAACATTATTTAACAATTCTCTTTCATATGATCAGGTTATATACAAAATGATTATTAGTAGATGTATACTATTATTAATATATATATATATAAATATAAATAATTAAATAAAAATAAATATTTATAATATACTAATAATATATATATATATATTATCGTATAAATAAAATCTTAGTAATATTATAAGTGAAGTTTTTATATTGTACCTCTTCTCTTTATTTTCGGCTATACATCTATTTCCTTTCACTAGTTCTTGCTCTTTCCTGCAGATATTTAAAAAACGGGGTTCAAATATATCCTATTAATTTTCAAGTTATAGAATATGTATAAGATTAAGTTCCCATTAAGCGTACCAATATGAATAGTAGATTATATTAACTAAAATATAAATATATATATAATAAATTTATATATTATATATTATATATATTATAATCTATATATAATTTATAATAATAATTTAATATATAATATATATATCAGATATATATATACTATATATATATATAGATCATATATATAATATCTAATATTATTATATTATTTATAACAATATTAAAAATATACAGTAATTTAACTTTTTAAAAATATATGCTCTGATAGTATAAGAGATTTTGGCTGACGTTAATATACAAAGACAATAAACTAATTCGGCTATAATTCAGGAAACCATTTTAAGTTCTGTGGCATCTTTCGGTGAGGAAGCTGAATTACAGTTAAAAAGCTTATTGTGACATTGGAAGAGAAAATGTATTTTCTTTTCTTACATTTTTTTTGTATGTTTACTAAATTATTTTTGTTTTATTTTGTTGTTTATTTTTTTGTTGATTTGTTTGTGTATTAGACTTGAATATTTATGAATAAGGAAAAACATTTTAAACTAGGGTATTCACAAAGTAACTTTCGCTTTATTTCTGTAAGTAGGAATATATAGCAATTTTTTTATTAATTTAGTTCTTATGTATTATTCTTTTATTATAGGTTTATTTGTTATTTGCGGGTTTGCAAAACATTATAAGGTCTGCCTCTATTGAAAATGCTCCATACACTGGGGTACTATTTAATGTATGCATGACGTAAGCTGGTCCTAAATGACTGTCTTAAAGTTTGTTGGTTAGCATGCGTCCTAAATGTGGTAAATGTGAATTTATAGCCATACAACAGCCACTCGATAGCGCATTTGCAGTAATGTTCAGCTTTCCTGATCTTTATGTGTACTGATTTATTGGCATTATCTCATTTTTAAGAGATATTGTTTATCCTCCTAACATTTAATAACAAAATTACTAATACTACAGTCATTCCTAAACAACAAATCATAAATCTATTCCTACTTCCAGAAAGAAGCACACATAATGCAGTTGGATAAGAAAGAAATTATAAGAAAGGTTATACAAGATTCATAAAACATAAGTATTAAAATAAGGAAAAAATCTTAAATTTCTTTCGCTAAAAAAATGGAAAACTACTTAATTTCGTTTCGTTAAAAAGGGCACGTAAGTACTATTTTCTTCATCGAAAGGAAAAAAGTACTCATTTCTTTTCGCTTAAAAGAACAAAGTACTCATTTCTTTCGTTAAAAATAGGAAAAAGTGAACTTTTTTACATGTTTATTTTGGTTAATAAAAAGGAAAAAGTACTAATTTCTTGCGGTTAAACCCAAAAAGGACTTTCTTTCGTTAAAAAGAGAGTAACAAAATACTTCATTCTTAGTTATAAAGGAAAAAGCTCATTTCTTGTGGTGTAACAATAGGGACTAAAAGTACTGGTCAATTCTATTATCGGGTCTAAAGAATTAAGGTTTGCGTTTTGTTGTTCAAGATGTGGGTGATCTGGGATGAGCAAGGAAATGGCACTAAAAGGTCGTCCAAGAGGCTAAAAGCATAGTAGAAATGTCAGACGAAATGTTCTTGCGTTATTGGTCATAGAAATATAAGACCAATTGCTCAAATTAGTGTAATAAGAATGGATAAAATAGATTTTTACTATATATATATTATAGTTTCAGTAACTTAGATTTTTATTTTATTATTGAGAACAATTAGAAATAAAAGCAGTAATATAAGACCAACTGGGCCTCGATCGAGACTGTCACGATGTCAAGCCAACAAGAATCAATTATACCAAAACATCGGCTCATGGCAATCTCCTAAGGCAGGCACCACCCGATTTTCATTGAGACTCCATTTTTCACGAACACAAGCAAAGTCTTTGTAATTTGATTTATTTCCCTAAAGAGTGAGATAAAACATATTCTCTATGTAGATATTTGGCTGCGTTGGGGTTTTGGGGTTCGAAAATTCCCACGATCCTTATCGAATTAAAAAATTTGGAAAATATATCCTATATAAACAACATCGAAATAGTGTTTTAAAGCAGGTGCGAATGGTAAGAAATATTAATAGTGAATCACGAGGGAAAACAAAGTGAAGGGACGTCGATGGTACTACTGAACCCCCGCAATCTTCTTAAACAACATAGCTATTCCAGATAGAGACAAACGCCCCAATTATCTTGCGGGTATACACTGCGAGAGACACGCACCTGGCATTTACAAAACAACATGTGGAACAACATAACGTCATCGAGCAAAGTAGGGAAACTAGACTATCTAGAACTAGGCTGGCAGCAGGACATTAATAAACATAAAAAAAATATCCTCATCTGACAGCAATACATCCGTCCATCATCTAAATGCTTAACGCGTCACTATATAGGCTACCACTATTAACGGCAAGAAGAAAAAGCATCGAGATATTACAAACAGCCGCCCAAGAGACTAAGGCACTCAGGGAATTATAAGGGTTGCACAACTACAAGCTCCACAAACAACACTTCGTGGAAGAAACAAAAATATGGACCCATCAGATTAATGCATATTCTAGAAATGAATAAGGCACCAGTTTCAACGCTAAGCGCGAAATACCTCAGCAAACCATGTAACACACAACACTTTCCACCCTATCTTGAACCACATGCTTAAATTTACTGCATTCTTTCCACATCGCCTTAGCTAATAACAAGCAAATCTCCTATCTCGTTTTTAACTGACCGCTTCCTTCTTATACGTTTTCAAACATTAAATAATCAATTTTTATAAAAAAAATATTAGGCATCTTCCTTTAAAAATTTTTATAATAAATGAACATCCACCAGAAATTGAATCAGAATTCTACTCTTCCTGTAACAGTCCAATCATCTTTGGCCAAACTAAGATGCGGCCGCAACACAAACCTGCAATATTACAAATATAGGTTTAAATTTAACCAGACCACATCAAATATCTGAACAAATGGACCAGGCCCCGGCAACTGTCCTAACCATGCTAACCTACAGTCCCCCCCAAAGCGAATCTGGGATTATCAATTAGCTATCTTTGGGAGGAGGCCGACTGGCGGGCGGGTATACCCTTTAGCGAGGTGGGCACTCTGAATGAAGGGTTGTCAGCGATGGGGGCGCAGAATAAAAAAAAAAGTATATATATATATAATATTTTATATATTATATGAATAATATAATATATATAATTATATAGTATATATATTATATAATATAATATAAGTAGTATAATATGATATACTATTATATATATATATATTTTAGTTTCTTTAATAAAAATAATAATACTTAAAGTGTATTTTACTTAATCTCAAAAAATAATAACTTATAGAAAACTTATAATAAATTTCAATATTTTTTTCAATGGACAATATCCGCAACATCCGCATTTAATTATTGCGGTGTTGCCAAAATGTGAAATTGCGAAGCGGATGACAACACAACACACACCACACCAACACACACACTACACATCACACACCCAACACCACACACAGAGACCCTTTGATTAGGACACCACTACACATTCACAACACATCACACACACACCACTCACAACACACACTGCATCTAAGGTTATTATCTAAAATTGTTGATCATAATGAAAAACGAGATTGTATTAAACTTTTTAATATATTCTCAAAAGAAATGTCCAATATTTAGAACCTCAAAGAGAGATTTCATTCTGATTTTCGTTTGTTCAAGGAAAGGTGGATCTCAAATAGCGAAAGTTGTACATAAACTCTTTGAAAGTAATATGATGGTTGGGATTGATGAAAATATATTATTATTAATACTAATACAAAGAATAGGGGGGGGGGAGATTTTTGGATGACTACCGCTGTTTAATGGATTAGGATTAGGGAGGATTAGTAAATTTATAAATAAGGAATTTAGGAATTAGGGATTCAGAGTTAGGGAATATATTACGGAATTAAGAGAGTTTAAATGTGTAGAGGGATTGGGAAATGTAGACTGAAAGTGGAATTAGATTTGGTAGATTTAGGGATTGAGAATTTTACCTCGGATGAGAGATTTCTGGAATTAGCAGTTAAAGATTTTGGGATCTAGGAAATTAGTAGCTTATAGGATTAATAGATTTATTCCTTTCTTTCCTCGTTTGTTTTCTGAAAAAAACGTTTTTCATGAAAAAAACAGCCGAAAAAAACAAGTAAAAATCTTTTGTTTTTTCGTGTTTTTCATCTAAGTTTGTGGAATTACACTGTTTGAAACATATTATATCTGTTATAAGTTTTGCAAATATGCTCTCATTTGGGACTTTTTTTCGGTTCCGAATTTCCTACAAAGCGGGTGGAAGCGCCACCTAAGCAGTTGTGTTCAAGAATTGTTTATGGGGTTTCCGATTTTTATATATAGTTCTGAATTTCTGTATTTTACAGTAAGACAATATGCTTGTGGCTTCATTAATGTTTTCTTCCTCTGAATTCAGCTTTCAGTTACATTATCATAATTATTTTAACCAATTTAGGAAATGCCATGTCAAAAAGTACGTGTGACTACTATGATACTTTATTTAAGGAATAAAGGCGTAAATTAAAAGTTAAATCTAATTAAATGTGACTGATTCACGGCTGATATGAGCCCAGTGAGTAACGACGATGATCAGTAGTCACAGACAGTAGTACAGTACCTCGCAGGTGAAGGGAGTGGTGACTAGCTGATTAGTAAATCAAAAGTTGTTATATTCGAAAGTCAAATATTTAATTTACCCATTTCCCTCATCCTCTTTCATTTACAGTCTTGGTATATTTTTAATTCTCAAAACTGTTTATATTTCGATTTGCATTCCATAAGGTCACTTTTTGAGTTTGTCATTCATGACCATTGCCTATATGAGAATATATGATATCTTAATGTCTAAAAGGTAAATTATAACATATGTATTATATATACTAAATGCAAAATACAGTAGTAAATTAGTAAGTACGAAGCTCTCAAAAGTAGCCTGCAGGCTACAAACCACTGCATTATTGTATCGAAACAATTGATAAAATATAGAAGAAAAAGGTTTCTTTGCTTTTTATAAATCATTATGGAATATTTGTTTATGAAAATGAAAATTACTTAATGAGATATTATATTAATTTCTTTTTATATTTTAAAAATAACATTTAAATGAAAAAAAACGAAAAAAAAACAGATAAAAAAACCGAAAAAACAGAAAAACATAGTCTTTCTGAAAAAAAACCGAATTTGAAAAAAACGTTTTTCCCGACCCTAATTAGGAGTTAGGCATATGTGAGTATTAAGAGGTTTATAAGATTATATAATTTACTTTTGTAATTTACTGATTTAAAGGAGTTTAAGGGGAATAGGAAGTATTAAATTAGGGATGAGTTTAGAATATGATGAGATAAAGAGATTAGTAAGAATCTGACAAAATGAAGAGCATTAAGAGAATTTAAAGAATTGAGGGAGAAAATGGAGACTAATTGGGGAGCGGGGGAGTAAAATTCAAAATACTGGAGTACAAACTGCAGTACTTGAAGTCGAATGAGTATTTTGCTCGATTTGAAATAGGAGTTTAAGGGAGATAGTGTGCATCCCGCCCCCAACATCAACAAACTGCATACAACAAGAAATGAGATAAAAATTATCAATAGATAGCGTTCCTATAGACTTTGGATAAAGGATCGTTTTTTCACACTATGTTTCATAAATGCAACGTGTATCGTATAATATCTGAATCTTAATAATTATAAGAAAATATTATTATATTAAAAGTGCAACTTCCACTATGTTCGAGTCTAATGGGACTAGTTTCTTGATTCTTTTAAAGATAATAATTTAATAAATGAATATAGATAAAACTAATAATATATAAAAAGCATGAGAAAACATCCTAATTCCGAAATACCCGAACAAGTGGAATACTCCACTGAGCTTCATGAACCAACGATCAACAATGGCAATATCAATCACTAAGCATGCCATTATATAGATATTATATATATATAATAATATATTATAATATAAAATGATATTATATAATTAATAATATATAATAATAATATATATATAATTATATAATACTATAATATATATATAATTGTACATATATGAATTAATAATATATATATATGAGTGTATATATTTATATATATTATATATCATTATATTATAGTCTTCTATTATAATATATACATATAAAAATAAGTAATATAATATACTATGCTTATTTAATATTTTTATAGTTATAAGCAATTTTACATACCCTCCATCTACAATCTCAAGCACTCGCGCCCGTAGTATTTCCCCGACTCTTCTCTCTCCCTGATCACCACACTGTAACAACTTTAATATTGGCGCCCCAGGGACTTTATGTGACCATCTTTCCCAGCATGGTTTAATATCCACCAGCAAGCACGCAGAAATATATGTAGTATGCGGATGAGCGATAACTCTAATAACACGTGAGCCAAGCCATAGACCGACAACACAAATACTATGTCCTTCTCAGGGCTCACAGACATAGACTATGGAGGATCATTACAGTTAAGTGCCGGATGGGGATATATAATATTGACTTACGAGTTCACGGTAATCAAAACGGGGTTCTAGAGAAGATATAATCAGTTGGATAAAGGTTAAAAGTAGACCAAGAAGAACCCTCATTGACATCCTTAAAAGTACGCAATATAATTTAAATTCCCAAATGCTCACAAGCCGAAGGACCATACTACATATCCTATATTCACCTCAAGTATCTGGCATCTATGGCAATCGCAGCCCTAAAACAAATATTTAACATCGTATGGCAAAGCAACAATCCACCATCTTTTTGAAAACAATACCAATATTAAAAAAAATAACAAACCAGATAATAATCCTGCTTCGCACAAACTTATATCCTTGCTCTCCGCAATATCTAGTGTTCGAAAAATCAATCTTTCTTAGAATTCCCCCATCAACCCCCTATCATACTCACAACTAACATGACTTCCTAGAAAAACACTCCACTACCACACTCTTCACCGATCTAACCCAACGCATTTTAACGCATCAAACTCCTTACTTCTTACCTCACCCCCTTTCCCTTCCGCACTCTCCTGGTAGAAAGCAATAGGCATCAACAAGGCATTCGATACAATCCCCATCACCTCTTAATAGACAAAGTTCTAAATACAAACATATCTATCAAAGAAAAAAAATAGCATACCTCCTATCTGATCGCACAACCAGAGTCATCCAGGGTTACCACCCCTCCCGTTTATACAAATTATATAACAGAGTTCCCCAATGGTCCATTCTCTCATCCAAACTTTTTTAACTTTTTCCTTCGCGACCTTCCTTATTCTATTTCCCCTTCCATAAAAATCAAGTTATGCATATGACCTAACAATCACATAAATATTGCATGTAGAGAACTGCAAAAACACATGAATCAACTGGAACAATGTCAAAGCTTCAGAGTAACAGAATGGCAAGATCCACACATAAACATCCCTCTCGCCTCCATCACTCACGTAACAAAAACATTATTTCAAATCGTACAAACCTTACACATACCCAAGGGACACAGAAAATCATACAATCCCAAACTAAACCCGAACATCAGCCAACTCATTAAACAAAGAAACTCCCTTCGAAAACTCAATCCATATACCCCCCACATCTCTAACCAAATAACAAATCTAAACAACCAAATCACTAACCTCATACCACCAACACTACTAAAATTTCTCTGAATTCCGTTACCAACAAAAACATCTACGCAAAGCATAAAGAAAACCTGGCAAGTTATCAAAAAGTTAAACAATTCACGAAACAACCCCCCACCATCTCACGAATCTCTATCCCTATAGATCAAACTCACTCCCATCCCCTAAACAACAATCAGACAGTCTCGCTAAACATTACGCTAAGATCTCACGCAAAACCAACACACACCGATAACAGGAAAACAAAAAAACAACTTAGAAAAAAAATCAAATTAATCTCAACCCCATACCTCCATTCACAACAATCATGATAAATAACAGAATCCATTAAAACCCTCAAAATTCAACAGCATCCACGGCCCAGGACTCATATGCCAAACCTGACTCTAAATATTTACCTCGAAAGATAACGCAATTTCTCTCCCTAATTATACAGACATCTCATAATTACCGGCA
>JABUQX010084706.1:30000-47500 GCA_015478945.1 Trachelipus rathkii | reverse complement strand
GGATTGAAGAAGTCGTCGTGAACGTCTTTCTGAACCAAGAAGATTCATCAAATCTCTCCATAAGAAGGATTCCTAAAAGGTCTACCTTGGATCCGTTGTGACAGAAAGCGGCACACCAAAGCGCGAAATCAATGAGCCAAAGAAAAGCTTAAGCTGATGGATTCGCAGTTGGCGACAGAGAGGAGTGGATAGCCTCTGCGTCATCGTGTGAAACGATCAATACACGTAAGAATGTTCATTTTCTCAGCCGCGGTGAGGAGGCAGAAGGTCAACGATGTCGATTGTGGACACAGTTCAAAGCGAGCAACCCAGGGGTAAGAAGGTGCCTAGAGGGGACTTGGTGTGACACGGTGGACGTTAGAACGCTGGCAGGGAAGACAAGTGTGACACCAAGTTGCTACGTCGGCATTTTAGATCAGGCCACACAAATCGGCCAGCAACCAGTTTGCGTGAAGCCTCCAATGCCAGGGTGGAAAGCGAGGTGAAGATGAGTAAGACGCGCCTTACGGAACGATGCGGGTACGAAAGGACGAGGAGATCCCTGATGAGACATCGCACAGAGTCTTCTTCGCTATCCCAGGGAGTTGGAGACCTCAGCTGAGAGAAGAAGTTCTTGGGGAAAGCGCATCGGATCCTCAGTAGTTCTTCCACGTTTGCCATAGGCGTTTGTAGTTCGATGTCGGGGTAAGGCTGAAATCGCGTCGATTTTAATGCGGGAGAGAGCGTCAGCAGTGAAGTTGTCAACACCTGAAATATGTCTGACATCAGTGGTGAACTGTGAAACATACTCAAGGTGACGAGCTTCTCGAGGAGAGTGCCGTTCGTTTCTGGAGACCATAGCGAAGGTAAGTTGTTTGTGATCAGTGAGTTGTGGAACTCACGACCCTCCAGAAAGTAGCGGAAATGACGAACGGCGAGATACATCGCAAGTAACTCCCTCCCAAAAGCACTGTAGCGAGTTTCAGGAGGTTGCAACTTGCGAAGAGAAAAGGCGAGAGAGAGACCCACATCCGTCAGGTGCTGCTGGAGGGACACCTCCGACTAGCAAAATCGGAAGGCATCTACCTTGAAAACCTGGTGGAGCGATCCTGAGGTGACTGAAGAGTGTGGCGGAAGCGAGTGTTCTTTTGTGGAGAGACTTCCAAAAGCAGCGGAGTTAGCTTCGTGTCTTATCGAGTTGTTTTGGTGTGTTTAGATATCTTTGATGACTGGGCGGCATGTAAGTTGTTGAGTGGTGTGGGTGTGCGCAAGAAATTATGATCATGCGTGTCTGTGTGACTCTCTGATGTGGAGTTGAAAAAACGATGATTTGATGTATGCATTGTGTCCTCGATTTGTATTTTTTTAGTTGTTTTGTTGGGTATTGTTTTTGTGGTTGGGTTTTTTTGTGGGTGATACTGTGATCTAAGAGTGTTGCTGTATTAATCTGCCTATATTTGCAGTATTTGTGTGGTCTCGACGCGCTCTGCAAGAGGGCAAAATGCATCCGCTTGTTGAGAATGAGTGTACTTATGTGATAAAGGGTGGTTTAAGAGATATTTAGGAGCGAGCAATATAAAACTCACACTTTGCCGTGTGTGAGACGGCGTGTCGCGTATGTGTGTCTGCATCCTAGAGAGCTACATTTTATAGATGTGTGCTCGATATGGGATTCTCTTGGTGCTTAGGGAGAAGAGATAGTGGTGAGTGGGGAGTAGTGTCATCGAGATAAGCAAGAGCGAGAAGGTGAGACCTCTGAAAGAACGTCATCGATGAAGCCGTTGAAAAGTCTGAGCTGCACCCCTCAAACCGAACGGCATTCTGGTATACTCAAAGAGCCAAAAGGGGTGATGATGGCCTTCTTCGGTATGTCCTCTTCTGTGCGACTGGGATCTGGTGGTAAGCCCTCACAAGTATCCAATTTACTAAAAATGGATTACCAAGCCTCTATGTTGTGAGGTTGAGGTTTAGTGGTGTGAGTATATTGTATTAGTTTGTAGTGGGTTTGGTGGTGGATTTTCTCGCTGTGTTTATAGTGTCTCTCTCTCTCTTTAGTATGTGGTTGTTTGGTTGGTGTTTGTGTTGGGGTATATTGGTCTATATAAGTCTTTTTGGTTTTTTTTGTGACTTGGTATATGGGGACATTGTCGTTCAAAAAGGCCTAATGATCTGTCCTACAGCCTTTGTATCTCTCATAATTTGTCAGAAGCACCGATTTATGGGGGGACCATTCTTTTGTGGTGGAGGGATTTTTATGTTTTTTAGGACCTTATGGAGTTGGTGAACTGTGTGTGTTTTTGATATTGCGATTGGGTTCTGTGTGTTTGAATGTGTACCAATTTTCATTATCTATGGTGTCTCATTAACGCTGGGCTCTTTTTGCTCCTTTTAGTGTCTGTTGGTTTCAGTTAGGTGTAGATCGTGTTCTGTTACATCTGATGTGAGAATTGTATGGGTGGATTGGTTGTAGGGCGCTGTTCTAATGATGATGGCGCACAGAATGTTGAATATATGAATTTATACAGGCGTTTCAACTAGCGCCTGGAAAATCCTTATGGGTAAGAGGGAGGTACCTAGAAGAAGGAGAAAATCCGCAGAGATGGCCTTTAAGTATGTCAGGAGAAGAACTACCAGGCCTTGGTTTTTGTGATTTTATTTGAGGGGTCTGTTTGGTGGGTTACCGTGTCTTGAAGACAGGTGTGTGTACGTGTCTAACCGTGCATCAATGTAGTTTGTTAGTGGTTGGGTTTTCGAAGTCTGAGTTCAATGTTGCTATATATCGAGAAAATATTGCTATAGTCTCTCGTTAAATAATGGAGTGTTATCTGTTTGTGTTTTGGGTATAGAGCTATTTGGTCTGCGCAGGGATCTGTGAGTTGTAGAGTGGGGAAGATTGGCAGAGATGAGATGTATGATGTGCTTTTGTAAGGTGAACTGTGTTAGTCAATTAGCTGTTGATGAGATCGTTTGACGTGCTAGGTGATTGTTTTGTGCTGGTGAATTTGTGTGCTCTTGCCTCTCTCTATCTGGGTCGATTTGTTGTTATGGAGGTGTATGTGATTCTAGTTTCTTGTTGATGGTTTGTTGTGTGTGTGGTGTGAAGGTGTTATTGTCTTGTATATGTAAGATGATGGTTGCTGATTATAGTTGTTAATAGTATATGTCTGTCACAAGTGTCGTATCAGAAAGAAACAGGTTTGTAAGACCTGTCGAAAAAGGCGCAGAGAATCCTTGAGATGAAGGAAGGCAATGAGGAAGACAAACAGAGGGGTGGCCAGCTGTTCCACCAGCCTTTATGAAACCGCTGGCTTAGAGGGTTTCCCGAAAAAATTACAGGGTTTGGTTGCAACCTTTTCGCTTTCAGTTGGTATACCGATGATGATAAAAACAATATCCGTTAGGTATTGCGTCGGGCCTGGTGTTGGAGAACGGTCACAGAGAAACGACGACCTGAAGAGGAGCGGTTGTGGACGAGGAGTCCTTGGAGGACCGCCAGCCATGGCGGAGTGGACAGTCAGCTCCCCTTGATGTCTGCCATTTGCCATGTTCCAAGTAGCAAAGACGACCTCGTATACCCGAAAAATCGGGATTATGACACAGGGGTCGTGAAGAGGCAGCTGGAGATGGACAGGGGTACGAGGATGGGAGCTGGAGCACCGGGTAGAAGAAGAAGCAGCGGAAGAAGGAACCGAAGAAACCGCAGGTGTGGGGGAAGAAAAAGTATAAGGAGAAGAAAGCGAAGAAGACAGGGGAGGCAAAGAGGTAGTAGGAAAAGGAAATGCCTGAGCTGCAGAAGAAGAGGAGACAGTCACAGGGGCAGAAATAGCAGAAATAGCGGGGGCATTGGAGTTGAAACGGCGCAAGAGACCATCTGCCCTCTCTGCTACTTCCTGGAGAGAAAGCTTCGGGTCCATAGACGCCAGAAAATATTGGACGTCATGAGGCAGTTTCTGTACAAAAAGTGTGCGGATGAAGCCTGATTCCTGGGGGGTGGGAGGACCACTTAATAAGGACAACATCTGCACCAGGAGATCAGAAGGCTTCTGATCTCCTAGCGAGGTGCCACGTAGCAACTCCTCATACTTTGCTTCCTGAGTAGGAGCCATGCGAGAGACCAAAAGATCTCGAAGAGCAGTGTAGGGAGTGTCAGAGGAAGATAAGGTGGGAATGGAGTCTCTGATACGGAGCGAGACATCTTCGGGCAAGAAAGACAGAACAATACCGTATCTTGTCTGTTCGTCGCCGATGGTGCGCAAAATACCGTCAACGATAGAGAACCATAGCTCAGGGTGTGCGAAATGAAGGGCGGAAGTACGAACATGCGTTGTGAGAATTAGGGGAAGGAGTGGGAATTTCGTCTCAACCAATGACGAGGGCAGAAGAATGATAGCAAGAGAAAAGAAATTGTGAGAGAGGAGAAGGTAAGAATTAGGAGAGGAAGAATGAAAAAGAAAGGCAAAGCACACACCAAATACAAACGAAAAAAAAAAAAATAAATTTAGCTAATTAATGATGAATAACTAGAAATGGGAAGATGCAAATATTTTTAAAAAAAAAAAAATTAAACTATTTTGTTCCTGATACATATAGTAAAAAGCTCAATAACTTTTTGTGTCCGGTGAGATGATAATTCTATTTCCGTCTTTGAGAAAAAGAAAGACCTGTGATGTTGTCCGTGTATATAGCTACCTATGTAGTAAAATTTAGAATGAAAAAAAAAAACTGAAAATATGTAAGAATTAAATATTTTTAAAATAACGATTTCAGATAATAAAAATAAATGATGAAAAGAAGTAATAATTAATAATAATAAGAATAAAATAATAATAATAATAAATAAAATAATATAAAATGAAATAAAATGAAAATTAAGCCCTGATTCTCAGCAACAGACGGTTTTCCGTTTGTTTTAGGCCAGGATTGGGTCCACTGTCAGAGCGTCGATGAGTTGCGAATGAATGGGCATAGCTGGGTGTTGGGAGCTACGTTTCTGTTTGGGTAGGCTTCAAAACTCCACTCCTGTGATCACCACTCTTTAAGTCGTGTAGATGGTTGTTTGTTTTGGACGTAGGGCAAACAAAGGGTCGAGTTAAAGTACTTGATTTTACAGTGAATTTGTATTTTTAGAGAAAATAAACACGGACCCTCAGTTTACCTGGCGAGAAACGATCTAATATATAATAACTCACACAAAATACACAAAGAATAGGAAGAAGTAAAAATCAGTTAAGAAAATATTACATAAAATATAATAAACAATTATGTACATATAAGATTTAGTTAATAAAATTGAATAAAATTTTTAGTATATTTAGATGACCTACTTGTTGGCCTATATTAAAAATTATTATTGAAATAAAAATAATATCAATAAAAATACACATAAAATTAAAATAAAAATTGTTTCTACAATAAATTTTGATATGATAAAAAACAAATAAAAATATTGGGCCGAGCCTATTAGATGGCCTACTTGTTGGCCTACATAAAAATTTACAAGATATTGGTGGCCAAACAAAAATCGGCCGTAGGTTCCCCATGAAAGTGCTTACTTAAGATAATAGGCCCTTAGTATATACTAATCCAAGGGTGCTACCATGAGGATAAACTTTTTAGTAGATTTATAAATAAAAATATATTAAAGAAATACGTTATAATCAACGCCACTTCCACAGGCCACTTCACAGGGTACCAATATTTACCACTATTATTTATTAATAAATATAATTTGCACTGTCTCAATTTCACTCACCATGGCATAAAGAAGTAATTCACATGCTTTAAATAGAGCTTCAGAATAATATTAAAAATAATAAAATATTCATTAACATCTTCTGAGCAAATTAGAATGTTTGATCCATTCAGAGACAACGAGCCTCAACGATAAGATCGTTGATGGTCGATAAATCCATGTTTGGGAAAAGAAAACATCATAGAGGTAGGTATATCACTGGTCAGTAATAAACTTCGCTATTGCTTGCGACCGTGCTATGGTTCGTAAGTTAGACCTGACCTCCAATTATCCACAATATAATATAATAGATATATATATATATATAATATATAATATAATAATTTATATAGTATAATATATATATATATATATATATATATAGGTTAATAATAATATAATAATATTATATAATATAATATATATATATATATATAATAATATATAAATATAATATAATAAATATAATATATATATTTCATTATCTCCTGTTTGACCCCAGATCAAGGGTGAAGTGTGATGGGTTGGGCAGCATACACTGGATACAGAATAGTTAAGTAGAAGAACATGAGATAAGTCGAAAGGAAAACCCCCATACCCTCCCCTCATACCCTTAAGTGCGAGCCCTTTGCAGCCACAATTCCACCATAGGGTTTCACAACATCATTGTAGGACCCCCACTGTGGTATTTCGTCAATGCAAGGGTTCATATTCAGGGCCAGGCCTGCAACCATAACCTGTCACAAAACCATGTTATCCAGTTAAATTATGCACCATTCTCCTCTCCTTTGCCAAACTCGCATTCCTTTCCTGTCTCAATTAAGTTTTTCTTCAGTCACCTAGTCGGTTGATTCCTACCACTATACATCCACTTAACTAACTGACTATCATCCATTCTTTCCATATGACCAAACCATCTTAATACTATCTCATTTATTCTCTCATTCCCTTCTTTCTTCACCATACAATTCACTAACACGTTCATTTCTCATTTAGTTAATTATTCTCACACCTAACATGCCTCTAAGATTATCCATCTCAGAACAGACTGCACCTTAGACCTATATCTTTTAATCAACACCATAGTTTCACTACTATACATTAACATAGGTAACAACATATCCTCTTGCATAACCGTAGGTCACTCAAGACTAAGTTCCTTTGCATTCACAAAGGGTTTAATTGCACCAGCCACTTTCCTACTACACACTGAATCATCTTTTCCCTTTTCATCCAACATATAACCTTAACATTTAAACTCTGATATTTGTTTCAATTCCTCACCATCTAATATGATTTCCCACTGCAGACTCTTCTCACCCACCACCCTCACCGTACTGTTATCTACATTTACTTTCAAATCCCTCCTTTCACACCCTGTCAAACGCCTCTACCAATCCTCTCAAACTTTCTTCAGATTCACCACACAAAACCATATCAACTGTATACAATAAGCAGGGTCATCATTCACTCTCTTTCATTCTCGATCATTCTAACAGCCTCCCCTGCCATACCTACCTTTAATTCTTTCATCACCCAATCCATATGCAAATTAAATAGCCATGGAGACATTACACATTCCTGCCTCACTCCACTATTAATATTAAACCATTCACTTTCCTCAATTTATTCTTACACACGCTTTACTATTGACATGCATACTTTTTATTCCATTCTAAAGCCTTCCACCAGCACTCTATATCATTAATGCCTGCCACTGAGCTTCCCTATTAATCCTGTCATACGCCTGTTGCAAATCCATAAAACCTAAATAAATATCTTCTTTCTAACTTTCTCAATCATTTGGTTCAATTTTGTTTCAATAAAGATTTGTTTTATGTTGAAGGTAAGAAGAAATAGAAGAAATTGAAGTAAATGATTGGGCAAAGAACAGGTGGTAATAGTAAGAGAAATAAATATGGAAGTTTTTTTCATTATTATTACTACCTCTAGAAAAAAGTTTGAAGTTTAATTTTGAAATGCTAAAAGATGAGTTTAATGAGAGATGTGAGGGAAGAGAGTAAAAGGCAGATAATTGGTTGTCAAAAGATAGTCGAGGTCACAAATATCAAGAAAGATAGAGAGAGAGAAGTAGAGTATTTAGGAAAAATTAATAATAATCTTAGTTTTTTTAATTTTTTTTAATAGTAAAATGATTCTTTCAAAATCAAAACAGTAAATATATTAATAGATTATTATATGTTTGAGATTACACGATTAAAATAAATAAATTAAATTTAATATAATATACAGTTAAGTTGAACCCTTTGCAGAAATTTCATTTCGGTATTAATGTTTTATCCGAATGAAAGTTTTCATTTCAATTTGGATAAAGGCACCAGACATATAAAGATTCCAATATTGAACATCAAATTTCTCCTGAATACATCTAATGTTTAAATTATATTGAACATCAAATTTCTCCTGAATTCAAAATTTTAAAATTACACCCTTTATATGATGATTTCTTTGGAGAAATGAGTATTAATTGCAATCATGGTGTTATGATGCAACTGATCCAAGAATTGTAGGAAGTTCTCTATGATCAGCATTACACATGGAAAGACTGGTATGCCTTTCCTATATAAATGACATTACAGTCAAAATATGACACAAGTCGAAAAGAAAGCCCAGCCTTACCACCCCATCAATACCTATTAGTGAAAATTCGTCGCAGTCAGAAAATCCACCCTAGAGCTTCCGCGTGATTCACAGTCGACGGACGTGAACCCTACTAACTATGGCATTTATTGCGTACTCGCTCATGTGTTCATCTTCCGCCCGTTGGTCCCGGTCGCACAACCATATCCTCACCGGGCGATCGAAACACCCGCAGTTTCCGCTCTCACATCTCTAATTGATGGCAACGCTTCTATTTTTTCGATTCCTCTGCTAAAATTCACTTATTTTTTCTTCAGCCTTCGTGCTTTATCTGACTCAATGCTACTTTTTTACTTGCGGGTTTTCCGCTCTAGTCCTGTATTCTCTGCACTCATTACTATATAATACTATATATATATTATATTATATTAAGTACTGTATATATATATATCATAATATATAGTAATATTATTTATATATTCTATAGTTAATATATATATATAATAATATATTCTTATTATATACTATTTTATATATCTATTATGTATATTATAATATTATGGTCTATGTATATATATATAGTTCTAATTATTTTATATGATATATATACTATACTATATTGGTTGAGTATCTATGAGATAGTGGTTGAGGTGAGGATAACACAGAACAGAACGGAGAAAGCTGATATTGATTGTCATATTCAAGAAACTAAGTAACGCAGAGAATGTGAAGAGGAGTCTGCAGAATAAACGGCTGCTTGTGGCTGGAGAATAGGATATGGCAGAAGTCATTGTAGGAGGGGAATGTGTGCAGACGGGCGAAGAGAAAAGAGAGAATTTTCAAGCTTGGCAAAAACAATGATATAAATAACGATCAAACGAAAATAGTCTTTTAGTATTCAAAAATACTTTTAAGAAGGGGAGGATACTTTACATACAGGCAAGATGGTATAAGTGAGAGGTGACTGGATTATTATTTGGCAGACTCCCTGATATCATTGATAACGGAAAGAGAGGAGAAAATGTGGTAAGAGGTAGGCAATATAGTGGATGAGTTGATGGTGGAAGGGGTGGAGACGCAGATGAGACGGATGGAGAATGATGGGAGTTTAGTCAAATAATATGAAGAAAGGAAATAGCATACGTTGGGATCGAAGATATGGAATGTTGCAATAGGTTTAATATGGAAGGAAGAGAGAAGAATTGAATAAAGAAGAATAGTCGGATACCGTTTGATTATAATTAAAGGCCGTGGGATGGGAGGGGTGGTAGTTCTCCAGTAGACTGCTTTTGCGGGAAAAATAGTATATGTTTTTGGCTCTCTTTTTATAAAGGTGGAGAAATAGGTGATTACTGGATATACGATTTGTGGACAGAACTATAGATGGGAATAGTCTTATAATTTGGAACCTATATAGCGAAAGGTGTACGAGGATATGATTTAGAAAGAAGATTAGTAAGAGCAGTGATTAAGAGATATAATACAGTTGGGAGAGGAAAATATTGGGGGTACAAGATATAACGTGTAAGGGTCAGACTGTACTTCGGTATCTGTGTATATGTTTCGCTCTTAAGGACATATGCTGTCTGGTGTTGGATGGAAGACGGTGAGAATTGGGTACTAACATAGTCATATATATGAAGCTGCGACTTCCTCTGGAATTAAGAAAGGCATTTGCAATCTCACTACCAGAGCCAAGGGAGCTTTGGGGCGTTGGCGCGAGTGTGACAGGAGTTAGAGGAAAGAACTCAGAGGAGTAAGCATATTTAAAAGCTTGGAGGTTATTCGCAAGTCACTTTGCGTTTTGTGAGTGTAAAGTCGAGACAGGAATGTCAAGGGAGAGTGAGAACTGACGGTGGGACGAGTCTAGACAGTGTTAGTGTCCTGATCTCCTTACTCTTTTGCTTATTAGTGTCGTAGAATCATTGAAAGGTCTTATGAGGAATTCCGAATCTGGATGGCTTGATTATTATAATTTTGGTGTTATGCGGATGATTGGGGCCATGTTGGAGTTGGCCACGGTTAAAGAGGAGTATGATGTCGCTTGATGTACAGATTTTGAGTCGAGAATGTTTGAAGGAGATCTTTGGTTCTCACGAGATGAATACAGAAAAGAGAAAGCAGTGGATACCATGTGAGAGTGGTAGACGAGGAGATGAGGGGTTGAAGTCGGACATCCGTCATTGATAATTTGAAAGATTTGAGAATATGTGGGATCAGTTTTGTTTACCTTGGTGGGCGTATTTTACCAAGCAGGGACGGACTGTGATCAGCGAGAAAGTGGAGGCAAGAATTGTGTTAAGAAGGACGTGATAGAACTAATGAGACCGCGTTCCATCATCCAATTAATGAAGGATCGGGGTGATGGGGATATAAAGTGAAGAAAGGAGTATATTACGATAGCATACCTTGACCGCGGTACGTTTTGGCATTCCAATTTTCACTTGTTATTATTGGTGCTATGTTATAATATATGCGCGCATTACAACACGAGAGGGAGAAAAAGGATCGAAGAATGCTGAATGAAGGTGTTGAGGAACGATAGTGGGAAAGACAGAGGATAGATAGAGTGAGAACGGATGGGTTAGGGAGAAGAGTTGGTTGGTGGTGGCCTGTTGTTGAACAGGAATAGATTCGCGCCCGAGACTGAGATGTGGGTAGGGGGCATATAGTTAAGGATGTTTCCGTGGAGCCAAACGAGTCGCGTAAGTAGTTTGTGTTTGGTGGTGGAGAGTCTGAGGGAGTAAGGCCGAGAGGAAGACCGAGGTGGAATATGGATATGTATTTGTTGATAGGAGATGAAGCCTTGAGATAGTACACTGACTGTCCCGCTGTATGACAGGCCAGCTGGGTGGAGGATGGGTGAGTGAGTTTCGCGCTTCTGGAAAAGGATTGCGCTGGAAAATCGAATGTTGTCTCGGCGGTCGACTGGAGGCCGGGGGCACGCCGTCACGGTCCACTCGACGCGGCACCAGCCCACGTCAAAGTTAAGTAATATACGATACGTGTTTTCTTTCTGTTCTCCGTTCTTCCACCTTCCTCTTTGGCCCCAAGAAATTCGGGTGAGGTGCTGTCAAGCAATCGGTACAAAGAAAAGCAGTAGGAGGAAAGCATGACAAAACAGTCGGAAAAAGAAAGCCGCAGCCTTAACCGGGCCCCCTCTGTACCAATTAATTAGCGAGAGCCTCGTCAACAGACAGAAAATGCCCACCCTAAGAGCAATCATGGGACCCGGGTGCGACGGACACTCACTATGGTTAAAATCGTCAATGTAAGGGTTCATCCCTGGCCCAGGTGGACCACAACCATGCCCCCTCACAATACCCCGCCATTCTCTCCTATCTTGCACCTTTATTCCGCCTCTGCAACTCACATTTCTCTCCTTCAGACAAGTTCGTTGCACCGACCACTCAATCCACTGTTCTCTGTCGGGGTCTCCCAGCCGGGGTCGGTTCCCAAAAGCACACTCACCACTATAACATCCGCTTACGCACCCAAACCGACTATCAACTCATTCCTTTCCACATGAACCAAACCATCTCAAACATACTTTTCATTTATTCTCGTCAGTAGTTCACCGCGACTGCCTTTCTCACACCACACCCTCTCTAATACGTTCATCTCTCTCTTTATCAATTCCTTCTGCAGCACCTAGCACACCCCTAGAGATATGCTCCGCATCTGAACACATTGAACTTTAGAATCTATACTTCTTATCCAGAACGCAGATTAGTCTGCACTACCATACAATGCAACACAGGTAACACATCCCTCATGTAAGCCCTAGCACACTCAAGACTTAGTTTCCCTTTGCATCACCAAACATTTAATTGCCACCAGCGCACCATTTCCTGCAGTTGTTCGACACGTTTCCTACTACACTCTGGGCATCGTCCGTTCCCTTCATCATCTAACAATACCCTAATATTCTCCTCAGACACTTGTATCTAGCTGATTCACATCTAGAAATACTACTCTCACACTGAGGAGTGTCCTCAACTCCACACATAGAACCCTTACTCTTATCAACTCATCGAGGCTGTGTCTTACTTGTCACCACGGCCCCTGTCCTTTCTACAGACCATCCGCGGGCCTAAATCTCTCTACCAATCCTCCAAACTCTCTTCAGATTCGGTTCTTCACACGACCAAATTCATATCCCGCATATATATGAGGAGAGTCGAGGGCATCCCTGCTGCACTGCATGCTCCATTTCTCAGTCACGCATTCAACAGACCATCGTGCTCGTCCTGCCATCCCCACCGGGTCTGAATTCCTTCATAACCCCATCCATTAATTAAGCCAAATTGGAATAACAAGGAGACATACACACAACCTCCGTCTTACACTGCCGCTTATTAATCCGTGAAACCAATCAACTCATTGAGCCACCGGTTGTCCAATGTGGTGGTTATTACTTATCACGAATAGCGGTGTATATTTTTAACGCTTCACTTAATTCGTCATACATACTCTTGTACTGCCTTCAGAAGCACTTATCCAGAACACACCCATCCATATCAAATTTAACACTTGCCAGTAGGGCTAACCTTCCCTAATTAACTCATCATATCGCCTGTTGCCAAATCCAATAAAACCTACATAACATTTATTCTTTCTTCTCCCTCATTTCTCATCATTGTTGTTCGCAATGTAAAGATCTTGGTGATCCACATCATCCTCTATTCCTTGACGGCCGGCGCCTAATACCCGCACCTTGGTTCTTCACGCCATCAGTCCTTCAGTCACTCGACGCACGTCTGTTCCGCGCGAACCAAAGATATGGAGAGAGGATAGCCGGTAGCATAATACGCGTTTCGCCTACAACACTCAGTACACTTATTCGCCCTATTATCATTTAGTATCTGCGATAACAAGTTCGCCACTTGTTTTCTCCCTTCACTGTATATAACGAGTACTAGGTGCCACAGGCTGGCTACTCACTCCAATCTTGGAACTTTATATTTTTTCCCCTCTATAAACGCTTTATTACACCACAACCATTCCAAATCCAATCCTATTCTAACCATCAACCATCCGCCGTCGCCGTTGTTGTAAATCATTTTTCCACCAGTAATTTTTTTATCTTATTACGTCTGCATATATTACCATTCTTCAATTTTTCACTCCGGCATTAATTATCTTTCTTCTGCTTATCCTATTATACTTCATCACATATATTAATATCTTATTTTTTCTCCTTTGCATTCCAGCGAAGGAGCCGGGGGGCACACACATTGCACTATCCACCGGTGATGCTCGTCGTCTTCATAGCTGGTGTAATATTGTGGCCAGATTCTCGAAGTGTTTTTTTACTCACACTGCCATCATCTTACCAATCGTACTTTCAAAGTGCAGGTTACAACAAGCACCATCCCTATTTCATTGTATTCCTAAGCTAGATTTCGCCCTTATTTCTCATCTCTTGACTCTTCGCAGCTATTCGTGTTCGAGATGAGAGCTTCAACTTATTCTCCCTTGTAGAGTTCTCCCCTCATTCATGCTTCCTTGCCATGAACTGTCTATGGTTCATGTTATCTCTTCTGTTCTTGTTTCTCCTACGTTAACTGCATTCCTTTTAGTATTCTCTTTTTCCTCCTTAAATAATTCCAAGCATCTTTTCTTTTGAAACTCCATTCATCATATGCTTTTAGTACATTCAACCACGCTTTCTTTTTTACGCCTTTAACCGCTTTCATCACCTCTTCATTCAACCATTCACTGTTAACATTCTTTACTTCCTACTTTAGCACATCCACATACTTCCTTGCGACGCTACTAAACAGACTTGCTTTCGCTTCATTTGCACTCCCAGATTTTGTTCGAGTATCAACTTGTATGGACACGCAGTTCACCCCCCGTTTTACGTAGTGCGCGGAGCGCTCTTACATACTTATCCTTATTATCTTGCTCACTAAACTTTCACTCTTAATTTTACCTACTTGCTTTCCGTAAGTCACGCTTCGCCTCTGTCTCATCAAGCACCAGTCGACGATTAACTTAATTTTCCATAGAACACATAATGATCCGATAATCCCATTCCTAAAGCCGCTAACTGATCTAACATCACAACACATATCTTCAACATCTCTTCTTCAACCAACACTAAAGTTCAATCAATACTTTTTGCACTTCGATACCAATTCTCTAACCTACACGAACCAGGGTTCACTATGTTTAACTATGGATAATCTTGTGTTTTTAAAGAAAGTATTCACTTACACACATTCATACCTCTCTCTACACAGAAATCAATCACCTTCCTACTTCTCATTTTCTTCGGCCGCCAACCGATGTCTCAAATAACGTCTACCTGTCTGAATGAAGGGTCCATCCTATTTTTGATTGCACCTATCCAACCATTCAAGGTCCGCCCAAACTACAATCTGAAGCTCCTTCTCACCCCATCCAGAACATCTTCAATTATCCAAAAAATCGTACCTGCGCCACTCTTTTCAATTCGTTGCGCTGCAGATGGACCATAAGGGGCGACAAGGCGGCGACCATATTCAGCTGGGAGTGCGGACGGAGTCTTACATTTAGCTGAGGATGCCAGAGAGCATTGCTCGCGTGTGTGGGTTTAGGTATTACGGTGACCTTGGGTGGGTTCAGAACTATAATTTCAACCCATTCATAGAATTCTAGGACTCACACATATCAAATGTCCCTAGCCATAATGCTCGATACCGTGGACTATAGGTTCCAATACTCATGCAAAATGCAACTCCTTGCACAGTGCTTTCCTCTCTATCTAATTCTCTATCAAGCACCAGCACATGCGACATCGGTAACATCAGTTTCATTCACATGCATATGTATAGTTAAGTGTATTAGTCTTTTAGATCCAACTCCGAATTTTCATCCTTTTCCTTCATCTTTGTTTCATGTCACAGCGAGCAAGATCAAATTGCCGCTTATCTATATATATCCATCCACTTCTCTCGCTCATTCTCCGTCAACAGCGTTACTTACCTCGACATTTCTCCAATGTACCATCTACGAATTTTCATACAGGTTTCGCACGAAAGATACGAATAAGGTCGTTTACGGCGTATACTACGACCGTTCTCCGAGCGTGCACTTAGTCATTCTGGCAAGAAAATAGAATGTAGTTAGGACAGCCCAACCCTAAGCTAGAATCACCGCCCTTAGTCGCTGCTACAACACGCAGGACATAAACGGAGATGGTGGGCTAGAAATGTTCTTGTCTACCGCGACGCGTCACCACAACTACATGGGGGATATTTGAAGTAGTATAGATGGGGCATAGTCTCGGTTGATAAAATGAAGGGGATTGGAGTATGTAGAGAAATGGAAAATTTATGAAAAATGAGGGGAAAAGATCGAGAAAATTGTTGAAAGAAAAGTGCATGTGGTAAAATGTGCAATGCACGAAGCATAACAAATGCTACATACACGTTGCTGGGGGTCGGAAGGGGATTCACACAAAAAGAGACCGCATCTTGGTCGCAGTTGGTTCTCAACAGCTAAATGCAATGCCCAGTAACAAGAACATAATCACAACTATACGAGCAGATCAAATACACCCTCCGGTAATGTGGACTTATACGCGTGTGAATGTTGTGATTATTTTATATATTATACGTAATATATATAAGCCATATATATACTTAATATATATATATATATATATATATATATATATTATATATATCAACTAATAAGATATAATATGTGAATATATATATATGAGTATTTAAATATAGTATATATTATATATTTGCAGCATTAGTAGATACATACTGAGTGTATTAAATGTGTACTCTTAGCCCATAGTCTCGGCTCTATCCGATTTTGTGCGATATGCTAGAGGAGCTACTCTCCGCGTGAGGAAGGGCTCATCTGAACATTTAAACATTAAGGGGAGTAAACTGCGGTGAATGAGATTGGTCACCAAACTAATCCTTATAGGAACGAGACCTTTGTTGGATAGATGGGTCTGTGACCGAACCTCAGTTGGTCTGGTTCCAACAGTCGCACGGCTGTGTGGTTTAGGGTAACGAGAATTGATGTTGAATATAGTGTTCAGTTTTTGTTTGCACGGGAATATATATACTATTACCTAGCGAGCGTATGTATATAGCGCGTGATTATATTTATCTACGTATATATACCTAGATACTAACTATATATATTATAGATATATATATATACTATATGACAAGTGTATATTAGTATATATATATATTATAATACTATATAAATTATAGATTAATAAGAGATTAGTAGTATATAGCGGTCTTATAATATCAGCCTATTAACGTAAGTTGATAGTTATATACATTATATCCTAGGTGTAGTCAGTGTAGTACAGACGTTAGTATGTCATATTTAGTATATTGATGATTATAGACGAGTACATATGACTAATAATGGTTACGGAGAAGTATATATAGTTAATCTATGAGTGGATTATAATACGGTAGTAGTGTGTGTATAGTATACATTGGGTCATAGTATATTATCATGAACTATAATATGCGTATATATATAGTATATAGTAGTCATGATATTATATATATAAGGTTGGGATTAAAAAAAAAACTTTGTGTTTTAAGAAAAAAAAAAAACACGTTGTCCTTATTTAGAGAAAAAGAGAGACCGTATCTGGATAACTTGCCAATATTTCTTCGTTCTCTTTTGTTTATTTTTTAAATTTTCATTTATTTTTTCATATATTCACTTGATAAATACAGGGTTTTTAGCATTAACACCAGTAAATACAATTTATTAAAAGAGGTATACAATATATAAAATAGAGTTTAGTACTTTAATAAAGTTTTATTAGTGCTCTAGGGCAGTGGGTCTCAAAACTTTTTCGGATTCGCAGGCGTCCCTTGACTAATTCAAGGTTGCTGAAGGTCCATACCGCCAATAGTTTATTATGCGCTAGACATAAGAAACGTTTTTTCAATTTATAAAGTCGGGTCTATTATTAATTCATAAAAATTGCCAAAAAAATATTTGCAGTGATTACAGCATGTCCAAACCGAGTATCTACCGGTGAGGATTTTGCCTCTGAATATATAATATGTATTACTATAGTGATTGTGGAGAAAAGGTAGATGGTCAGGCCGATTGTTTGCATAGCAGTATGTATAAATAATCTAATTAAAAGTTAAGTATAATATTTAGGGTCGGGTAGGTTAGTATATAATATACGTATAG
>JABUQX010084706.1:15000-25000 GCA_015478945.1 Trachelipus rathkii | reverse complement strand
ATTCAACCACGCTTCTTTTTACTTTTTAAAGCCGCTTGCATCACCGTCTTCAAATTCAGCCACGTCACTTTATCACATTCTTACTTACTCTTTTGCACTGCTAACAATTGCTTCCAGATTTATTCAGTTTTAACTTATTCACATTCAACTGAATTTACTTGCGAAGCGTTCTTACATATTTATCTTATACCTTGTTCACTAAACTTCTCACTCTCTTAATTTTACACACTTCCTTCCGTATCATCACCTTCCTCTCCATCAAGTCCTCACAACTTTATTTTGCATAGAACAACATAATGATCTGATAATCCATTCCTAAACTCCTCAACTGATTTAACATCCAAATCACATACTTAACATCTCCTTCTTCCCAACACAAACAATATCAATTATACTTTTCACTTCCATACCATCTCTCCTACACCAACTCTAGTAATATCTTTATGGAACTCTTGGAAAAAGAAAGTATACTTACACACATACCTCTTCCCCTCCCAGAAATCAATCACCGTTCCTACCATTCTCATTTTCTCCTGACCCCCCAAAACCACCTGTTAATAAATTTGTTGCATGATATTATATTTATAATATTATATATTTATATTTATAAATATATGATATATATATTATATATAGTTATCTATTATATATTAATATATATATATATATATATATATATATATATATACCCTGTATACTATAAAATCCCGTATTAATAGTCCAATCTTTAGGCCTAGAAAGGAGTATTGGTAAATTTAAAACAACCCTTTAATATACATAAAAATGAGGTAAATTTTAATAAAAAAAAACAAAAAAAACATTTTTTTTTGTTTTAAAAAAAAACCGTTTGTTTTTTTTTAAAAAAAAACCAAATTAAAAAAAACCGTTTTTTTCAAATCCCTCATGTAAGACCTCTAGCGCACTAAAGACTTAGTCCTTTTAAATTCACCAACGATTTAATTGCCCCAGCCACCTTCTTGCCATTTACAACTTTCCTACTAAACTCTGCATCATCCGTTCCCTTCTCATCCAACATATACCCTAAATATTTAAACTAGACACTTGTTCCAGCTGCTCACCATCTAACATAACTTCACACGAGGACTGCCTCACTCACAACCATAACCAACTCTTCTCTATGTTTACTTTCAAACCCTCCTTTACACACCTGCATAAAATCTTCTCTACCATCCTCTCACAACTCTTCAGATCGCCTAACCAAATCATCGCATATAAAGGTAGGCACCCTCACTCATCTCCTCATTCTAACACCATTTCCTGTCACGATCACTTTCAATTGTTTCATAACCCCATCCATAAACAAATTGAATAACCAAATGGACATAACACATCCTCTGTCTGCACTCGCTATTAATATCTAAACCAATCACTTTTTGACACCATTTATTCTTTACATACACCTCACTATCATCATACATTACTTTGATTGCATTCAGAAGCCTATCACCAACCTATTATATCACTCACTAACCTCCCATAGACCTTTCCTATTAACGCCTATCATACCCCTGTTGCAAATCCATAAAACCTAAATACATTTTTTCTTCCTCTCTAAATTTTATCTATCATGTTGCTTCAATGTAAGATTTGATCCACACATCCTCTACTACTCCTAAGCGACCTTGTTCTTCACCCAATCAGTCCTTCAGTCACTCTGCGCAATCTTTCGACAAACAAACCAAGCATATATCTTCCCGTACAACACTCAATAAACTAAATACCCCTATAATTTGTACAGTTTCCCTTTATCTCCCTTACGCCTATTTATATAAAGGTATATTACTGCTCCCCTCCATCCCTCGAAACTATAACTCCATAAACCTTATTAACAACTTCCAAAATCCAATCAATTCACCATCTGGCCTCCGTTCTTGAATCATTTCACCAGTAATTTCATCTATAACCTGCAGATTTTACCATTCTTCAACTTTTCTCTCCAACTGCCCTAACCATTTCCTCCTCTTTTGCAATACCTCATCCCCAAAAATACCTATTCCTTCTTGTACATCACACACCCACACAACAGTCATTATCCACCTATCATTACTGCCAATTATATCCAGATTTTCAAGTGGTTCTTTCCACACTCCACTCACATCCATTTGATCAGTTACAAAAGCACTCCTTCTAATCTGATTGCTAAGCAGATTTCCTTATTCTAATTCTTAACATTTCGCGCTCCTTCCAGAAGAGCTCCCTATTCCCTTGTAAGTCCCATCTCATCCTCTCCAAACTGTTCATTTTACCTCTTCTTTTCTCTACTATGCATCTTTTAGCATTCCTTTGTTTCCGCCTTATATAATTCCAATGCATCCTTTCTTTGAAACTTCAATCATTTGCTTTTAGTACATTCAACCATGCTTCCTTTTTTACTTTAAACCGGGCTTGCATCACCTTTTCATTACACCACTCACTGTTATCATTCTTACTTCTACTTTAGCACACATCATCATACTTCTTTTGCACTGCTATCAATTGCTTCCTTCATTTGCTTCCAGATTATTCAGCTTTAACTTGTTCAGTCATTCCAAATCTGAAATTTACTTACGATCGTTTTTTACATATTTATCCTATTAACCTTGTTCACTAAACGTTAACTCTTATTGTTACCCCACTTCCTTCCGTTCACCTGTATTCCTCTCGGCATCCAGCACAGTCCCCCTAACTTAATTTTCATAGACAGACATAATGAATCTGACTTTAACGTCAGCCATCCCTAAACCCCTCACCTGAGTTAACATCACAGAATACAGTACTTCAACATCTCCTAAGCTAGTTACGCTCGACGCAACCAGCAATAGATCAAGTCTATGGACTTTTCACTGTCGACTGAAACAAGTTATCGTAGGCCTACGGGCCAACTCTAAGTGATACTTAGTGCGGATGACTCTTGTGTTTTAAAAGAAAGTATTACTTACAAGAAACCTCTCCTGATTTAACAGCACAATCTACCTTCCTACCATTCTCATTTTCCCTGACACCCGCGTGGCCCAAAACCACCTGTTATAACCATCCCTAGTTTTTTGATCATATATATATATATAATATATACTATATATATAATGTGGTAACAAGCCTATGATATAGTATATATATATATATATATAATATATAAGTATATATTTATATATATATATAATATATATACTATATAATATAATATATAATACACTGTAATATAATACATACCTAGATATTTATAATTTAGTGCGGCTAGAAGGGGTAAATTGGTACTACTGTATAAATTTAAAACATCATTTATATACATAAAAAGAAAATAATTATTAGAAAAAAAAAAAAAAAAATTTTTGTTTTAAAAAAAAAAACCGTTTTTTTTTCAAACGAAATGAAAAAAAAAAATTAAGTGAGACCCTTTACATCAAAACCTATATATATATATATATTATATTAATATAATATATAGATTAATATATATATATATATATAATATAATATAGTATATTATATAGTATATACTATAGTATATATATATATATAATATATATTATAGAGATATATATATATATATATATATATATAATATATATATATATAATATATAATATATATAATATATATATATATATATATATATATATATATATATTATTATATAATTATATATATATATATATATATATGATCCTTATGGTTTTTCAATTTGTATATGGATGGGGTTATGAAAAAATTAAGGTGGGGGTGGGAGGAGATAGTGTTAGAATAATGGAGAATGGAAGAGAGTGGAGGGTGCCCTGCCTATTATATGCGGATGATTTGGTTTTCTGCGGTGAATCTGAAGAGTTGGGAGGATTGGTAGAGATTTGGCAGGGTGGGTGTAAAATTAGGGTTTGAAAGTAAACCGTAGATACAGAATAGGGTTATAGTTTGTTGGCTGAGGAGAAGTCCGTCGTTGTGACAGGTTTCATAATATGGAGTGAAATGGCGGGGTTTTGTGAGAGGGGCATGTGGTTCTGTGGTTCCACGCTTGGGCCCAATGGGACGAAAGTGCCCCAACATTTGGTGGACGAATAGCTCAAAGTGAGGGTCCGTTGCATAAACCATGAAGCTCTAGGGTGGATTTTCTGACCGCGAAGAGTTCTCACTAAAAGGTATAAAGGGGGCAGTAAGGCTGGGCTTTCTTTTCGACTTGCGTCATAGTACCTTTCTAAGCGCTACTTTGGGGCTGTGCTTTGCACGGGTGCATGTTACGCACAACCTTGGGGGTGTATGAAGAGAAGAATTAGAGATATGGGGTTGGCCAGGGAATGGTAATTAGAATGGAGGGATAATGGATGGTTGAGTGAAGGGTACCCCTACCTATTATATTGCAGAAGATTGGTTTGTATGTGGGTCGGAAAGTCGGTAAAGAGAGTTTTGAGAGGAATTTGTAGAGAGATTTGGGCAGGGTGTGTAAAAAGGAAGGGGTATTTGGGAGAGAGTGAAAAGAATGGTAGAAATGCATAAGAAGTAAGGTTATGGTTGTGAGTGGACAGTCCTCATCCGCGTGTGAAGTTATGTTAGATGGTGGAGCAGCTGGAACAAGTGTAAATGGCAGGAAGTTGGCTGGTGCATTAAATCGTTGGCGGATGTAAAGGGACTAATCTTGAGTGCGCTAGGCGTAGTGGATGGACAGTAAGGGTATGTTGATACCTGTGTTAATGTATAGGTAGTGAAGACTATGGTCTGGATACAGAGGTTAGATCTTAAACGTTCAAACGGGTTCGATGGACAATCCTAGGCGGCGTGTTCTTGTGTGGAGAAAAATGTGATAATGAGGAATGGCGTAATTAGAGAGTTATTGGTGTGAAGAAAGGGATAAATGAGAAATAAATGAAAGTATGTTGAGATGGTTTGGTCATAGTGGAAAGGGATGAATGATAGATCCGGTTGGTTAAGCGGATGTAATAGTGGTGAGTGTGTTGGGATCGAACAGCCTGGGAAGACTGGGAGAAATAAGTGACTGTGGGCAGTTGAGTTAGGAGAAATGTCTAGAGGAGAAGAAAGTGTGTGTTTGGCAGAGGCGAGAAAAAGAAGTATATCAGATAGGAGTTAATAGTGGGGGTTTTGTTTAGGAGTGTGATGTTGTGCATCGCGACACCTGGACCCGAAGGGGATGAAGCCCTACACTGACGGTATAGCCGTAGTTCGAGGGTCCGTTCGAGGTCCCGTTGAAGAGATATAAGTCTTAGAGCGTGAGGTGGGTACTGAGTCGGTGGGAGATCGGGAGGTAGATGCACAGAGGTTTACGTAGTCATATTATGAAGTATGTAATACGTATAAGTATATACATATTGATTATATATATATGAAGACTAAGATTAATCTTTAAAACTATATCGGCTTTAGCTGGATACTATATATATTATATATATAGGTTGGCAGATATGCTTCTGCACTTAAACAACATCTCGGCGGACGCGGAGAGCTGTGAATAAGTATACCATTATATTAAGGGTAAGGGAGATAAGGAGAACTGTTGGAATATAGGGGAATCTTTAGTTTGAAGTTGAGTACCGCTGTAGGGAAGATATATGGTGATATTTTGGTCGAAAGAGTGCCCGACTCGAGTGACTGAGGAAGGGACGGAGATGGTAAACGAAACAAAGGTGCGGTTAGGAGTGTAGAGGATGTGTGGACCAGATCTTTACATTGAACAAATGATTGGAAAATGGAGAGAGAGATAAATTTGTTCAGGTTTTGATGGATTTGCAAACAGGCATATGATAGGATTAGTAGGGAAGCTCTATGGGCAGGTGTTAGTGATATGTGTTGGTGGTTAGTTTCTGAATGGAATCAAAAAAGTATGTATGACGTATAAGTGAAGCGTGTGTAAGAATAGATGGTGTCAAAAGTGATTGGTGTAATATTAAATAGCGGAGTAAGGCAGGGATGTGTCATGTCTCCTTGGTTATGTCAATTTTGTAGAGGAATGAGACTGGGGTTATCAAAAGAATTAAGGTTTGGTAGCAGGAAGATGGGTTAGAGGAAAGATGGAGAATCGGAAGAAGTAGAGGGTGCCTAGCTACCTATTGAATATATGCAGGGCGGCGTCGAATGATTTGGGTTTTGTGTGTGAATCTGAAGAGAGTTTTGAGAGGATTGGTAGAGGGATTTATCAGGGTGTTTAAAAGGAGGGGTTTGAAAGTAAGGTATGTAGACAAGAGTAAGGTTATGGTTGTATGTGAGGACGTCTCGGTGTGGAAGTTAGTGTTAGGACTGTTGAGCAGCTGGAACAAGGTGTCTTTGGAGTTTAAGGAAATTTAGGATTATGTTTGGAGTGAAAAGGGAAGCAGTATATGCATGCGAGTGAAGTAGTGGAAGAGGTTGTGAACTGGCGTGTCTGGTTGCAATTAATTGTTGGTGGATGGGAAAAAGGACAAGTCTTGAGTGCGCTAGGGTCTTATATGAGGGTATATGGTTGTATACCTGTGTTAATGTATAGTAGTGAGATTATGGTCTGGAATAAAAGGTATAGATTTAAAGTAAAATATGTTCAGAATGGACAATCTTAGGGGCGTGCTAGGTGTGAGAAGATTGATAAAAGAAGATTGTAATGAATTTGTGAGAGAAGTTATGTGGTGGGCGAAAAGGAAAGGGATAAATGAGAGAATAGATGAAAGTGTTACTAAGATGGTTTTTGTCATATGGAAAGGATGCGATGATAGTCGGTTGGTGTACGCAGCGATGTATCGAGTGGTGAATGTGTTTGGGATTAGACAAAACTTGGAGACAAAAAGTGGAATTGAGTCAGTAAAGAGGACATGCCTGGAAGAGAGAAATGTGAGTTTGGCAAGAGGCGAGAGAGAAGAGGCTGCATAATTGGAGTGATGTGGGCTTGGGCGGTTAGTTTTTGTGAGGGGTATGGTTCGTGCCGCCGCCTGGGCCAGGGTGTAAGGAAGGCACCTCTGACTAGAACGAGGAATTCCATAGTGAGGTCCGTGCGCAGTCCCCGTGAAGCTCTAGGGTGGATTTTCTGATCCGGCGACGAGTTCTCACTAATAAGTATAGAGGGAAAGGTGGCGGTAAGGCTGGGCCTTTCCTTGTTCCACTTGTGTCTATTCTTTGTGCTACTGGACGATATTTGTGTGGCTACTTCCCGGTGGCAATGTCGATCGCGAGCACGCTTACCCCCCAGTCTTGGGATAAGAAAGGAGTGGATGATAATAAATAAATAATAAGGTAATAAGTGAAATATATATACGGTATATGATATAGGATTTAGTCTTTCTCCATATGTAGTATATATATAAAGGTGACAGGATGCAAGACTCTTGGATGTTATATAGTATGATGGTAAGCAGATCTGTGGCATACATTGATATATATATTATTGTAGTGTACGATATGATCTATATAGTAAGTAGTATAGAGGTAGTAAGTGTATGCGTAGTGGCTCAACAAGTCAAGTAAATACTATATATAGTACCTGTATATATAGTAGTACTAGTGAGTATATTACTAGCCGTAGTGTGGTAGATAGTCTAGTATATATATATTACTAATGACTGATATATGATGAGCGCTGAGTGTTACTATATATAGTAGTGGTTACTATATATATATTATTAGGATGTATATATTATTATATATATATATATAGTATTAGTAGGTACTTATATATATATATATATATATTATATATATATAGTAATTTCTATTATATATATATAGTATTATATATATATAAAGGTAGTGTAATTAGATTGAGGTATAAAGGCGTATGGCTAGATTATATATTAATAGGGTATATATATATATATATATTTTTTACAGGTCTATTATTGATGACAAGAAGCGCAGATTAAGAGCTTTTCTAAGTTGTGTATTATCAGATTCACCATTAATGCTTCATACTTCATACGTTCCTCAGCATTTGTTGATTATGGCTGTTGTTCTCAGGTAAAATGGGGCAAATTTTTATGTATTATTTGTTAAAGTTTTTAACATCGTCTTGAATTAATTTTTTTGTTTACTTGTATGTTTTAATGGTTGTTTTATAAACTTCATAAAACTTATAACTCTAAAACCTTTTGTGATCCAAGTGTTTTTAACAGCAGCAACTGAAAATCTCCCTTTTTTTAAGTTTGGATTTTTCCCCCTTCTCATTAATTTCTTGTCCATTTTTCACTATAATGAGATGACAGAACAATCTTTTTTTTTTTTAAATATTAAATTCAAAAGAGCAGTTTCCTTTGCAAAAGCGATAGTATAAGAAGAGTAATATAACAATTCATTTCACAAATGAAAGGAAGAAATTAATGATAGTGGAAGGACTGATGAGGTGAAAATCGCTGGATGACTATTTCATGAAGATCTGTGTGTGGAACCACTTCACATATGTGATGCGTGCTCCATCAGAATACAGATTGTACCTCCATAAAGAGAACAAGGGACTGTGGCAGTGAGAAGTTCTGAAGGTGCTGAGAACACCTGAGCACATAAAAGCTAGTTTGAGGAGAGAAACATTTTGATATTTCCGAGAAAAGGAAATTCAATAATGTTAAGAACACTGGAAGGTTTGAGTTGTGCGGTGTAAGGGAGTGTGACAAAGCACTGAAGGAGGTTACCCACAAGAGAAAGTTAATGCGCTCCGAACTGAAAATTTAGCCGGTAGAAAGCAGTCTCCCTTAAACATATTTAAGAAAAGCTAAGACTAAGATTTGACACTAAGACTATGACTGAGTTCTTCAACTGAGAAGGACAGTTAGTTGGGAATATATTAGTCTAGTCTACAGTTAGTGTTATTAGTGGTATTAGTGCTATTAGTACTATCAAAGTTATTAGTATTAGTAGTATTAGTGTTACTAATACTATCAGTGTTATTAGTATTAGTAGTGTATTAGGGCTTTCGCTAACGGTAACCGTGCTACTCACCAGAACTGACAAATTCGATCTCCTTCCACCAATTCTGCGCCGAAAGACGTTTCACACGATCTGAATTTCTGAATTGTAATCCTCTTATATGACTCTTGCCGCTCAATATTGTAAGAACCAAAGTTTTTAAATAAAATTACTTTCAATTTGGGAAAACAAAAAGTAGTTTCTTTTTTACTTTATTTGTCCTTATCTTCTAAGGGGGGTAAGCTAATAAATATACCAAGGACGAGCCTGGCAGTCTGTGTGTGGGGGTTCCCTTCCGCAGGGTTTTGCCCAGCGGAAGGTTTTCCTCCACCCCATCTTTTCCTCTTGTTATGATTATTTAAATTAAGTATAAAGTATATACAGTGATTCTATATTGCTAGGCAATTATAGAATCATTTATGTCCAGCAATGTCCAACGAATGTCCAAAGACGAAGAATGTCCAAAGAATCAAACTATCTGCTTCCAGAATTATTGTAACTGCTAAGGTGTAGTAATGGAACAAGGTGTGGACAAAATTGTACGGGATATTTTGGATTCAACGAGAACCAATTCGTTTACTCAACTTTGATGGTATCTGTTGTCTTGATAGGTTCTTGTTTTCTTGTTTGACAGATTGTTGACTGAGTTGTATTCCCAAGCAAGATTGAATCCAAGAATAGCAATGTGAGACTGTAGCCCAAAGTTAGCAAGACTGAAAGTACAAACGAGCCCCGTCGTGAGCAAGACTGCTTTGGCAAGATGTCCTCACAATTAGCAAAATGGAAGTGGTACGATGGCCCCACAATTAGCAAAATGGAAGTGGTACGATGGCCCCACAATTAGCAAAATGGAAGTGGTATGATGGCCCTACAATTAGCAAAACTGATCCAAGGAATAGCAATGTAATCTCAATTTCCAGACCCTGGATTAGCAAGACTGCGTTGTGAAGATGGCCCCACAATTAGCAAAACTGATCCAAAATACAGGCCCCGGCGTTAGCAACAAGAAGATTGCCCAAGGACTAGCAAAAGTGAATCTCCTTAATTAGCACACTGCTCAACATTAGCACCTGTGTAAAATATCATTTACACAGCAGATATATGAAATGCTCCACAATAATCAATTAACGCAATTAGC
>JABUQX010084706.1:7500-12500 GCA_015478945.1 Trachelipus rathkii | reverse complement strand
CCACCTCGAATTCTTTCATAACCCCATCCATATACAAATTGAATAACCAAGGAGACATAACACAACCCTGTCTTACTCTGCTATTAATCCTAAACCAATCACCATTGACACCATTTATTCTTACACACGCTTCACTATCGTCATACATACTTTTGATTCCATTCAGAAGCCTACCACCAACACCATATATCACTAACACCTGCCATAACGCTTCCCTATTAACCCTATCATACGCCTGTTGTAAATCCATAAAACCTAAATACAATTTATTCTTCTTCTCCCTCATTTTCTCAATCATTTGTTTCAATGTAAAGATTTGATCCACACATCCTCTACCACTCCTAAACGCACCTTGTTCTTCACCAATCAGTCCTTCAGTCACTCGACGCACTCTTTTGACCAAAACACCAGCATATATCTTCCCTACAACACTCAATAAACTTATTCCCCTATAATTTCTACAGTTCCCCTTTCCCCTTACCCTTATATAAGGGTACTATTACCGCTCTCCTCCAATCTCTTGGAACTATACCCTCTATAAACGCTTTATTACACAACTTCCAAATCCAATCAATCACCATCTCGCCTCCGTTCTTGATCATTTCACCAGTAATTTCATCTATACCCGCAGATTTACCATTCTTCAACTTTTTCACTCTTACCCATTACCTCCTCCTTACTAATAACCTCATCCCCAAAATACCTATTCCTTCTTGCACCATCAAACCCACACACATTCAATATCACCTCTTCATTACTGTTAATATTGTGCAGATTCTCGAAGTGTTCTTTCCACACTCCTCTCACACCTACTTCATCAGTTACAAAAGCACCATCCCTATTCATTATTCTAAGCAGATTCCCCTTATTCTCATTCTTAACCTTTCGCGCTTCCTTCCAGAAGAGCTTCCTATTCCCTTGTAAGTCCCTATTCATCCTCCTTCCAAACTGTTCATTTACCTCTTGTTTTCTCCTACGTATACACCTTTTAGTATTTCTTTTTTCCTCCTTATATAATTCCAAGCATCTTTCTTTTGAGTCTTCATCATTTGCTTTTAGTACATTCAACCACGCTTCTTTTTTACCTTTAACCGCTTTCATCACCTCCTCATTCCACCATTCACTGTTAACATTCTTACTTCCTACTTTAGCACATCCACATACTTCCTTTGCACTACTAACAATTGCTTCCTTCACTTGCCCCATATTTCTAGTATCAACTTGTCACATTCAACCGTTTTGCATTAGCGAGAGCGCTCTCTACATACTTATCCTTATTATCTTGCTCACTTAACTTCTCTTAATTTTACTTACTTCCTTTCGTATCACCTTCCTCCATCCAAGCCCCCACTAACTTAATTTTACATAGAACAACATAATGATCCGATAATCCTATTCCTAAACCCCCTCACTGATTTAACATCCAACACATACTTCAACATCTCCTTCTTCACCAACACAAAATCAATCATACTTTCACTTCGATACCATCTCTACCTACACCAACTCTAGTATACTTATGGATACTCTTGTGTTTAAAGAAAGTATTACTTACACACATACCTCTCTCCTCACAGAAATCAATCACCTTCCTACCATTCTTATTTTCTCCCGCCACCCCAAAACCACCTGTTATACCATCCCTTTTTTGATCACCTATCCAACCATTCAGGTCCCCCAAAACTATCAATCTGAAGCTCCTACTCACCCCATCCAGAACATCATTCAGATTATCCCAGAAAATCGTACTCTCTTCAACATTTTCCTCAGATGGACCATACGTCACAACCACACATACCTTGACCTTTTCAAACTTAAATTTAACCATTAGAATTCTAGGACTCACACAATCAAAGTCTACCATAGCTTCATACCACAGGTCACTCATCAAAATTGCAACTCCTTCTCTCCCTCTCTCATTCTCTTCCACACCAGCACGCACACATTTCACACCACACCACTTAATTTCACCTTTTCCTTTCATCTTTGTTTCAGTCACAGCGAGCAAATCTTAACCTTCACAAATCAAAATAAGGCAGGAGTATTCATGTCAATTTTGCTGAAGGTTATTTAACTTGTCTACTTGTTATGCGGAAATGATTTCAAAGTTTCTTCTCATTTACTTTTATAGGCTTTCCTCTAAATTCTTGTTCCTACTGTTGCGATGATTCTTTGCTTATAATTTCGTATGATTTATTCTAATTTTATTTTGACCTGCTCTAGCTAAGATTTTTTTAAATTTAGCCTATCAATTTACTATAATAATAATAATTAATAATGTTTATCAATTAAGGTATATTATGAATTTCAACGAAGTAGCAATTTTACGAAAACAAGAAGTAGATGCATTTTTGGTTACTGCATTTTCTCCTGAGCTTACCAACGCACAGTATCTTCAGGAACTGCAGGTAGTTTATTAGTTTTCGTTATTCGGACAATTTGGTTATATATATATATATATATATATATATATATATATATATATATATATATATATATATATATATATATATATATATATATATATATATATATATATATATATATATATATATATTTATCATCATCATCATCATCATCATCATCATCATCATCATCATCATCATCATCATCATCATCATCATCATCACCACCACCATCATTATGGCATCTCGTCAATGTGGGGTTCATCCCTTGGGCCAGGTGGGCCACAACCATACCCCTTCACAAAATCCCCGCCATTCACTCCTATTATGCACCTTTCTTCTCGCCTATGCCAAACTCTCATTTCTCTCCTCCAGGCATTCTTTTACTGACTCAATCCACTTTTTCTTCGGTCTCACAGCTGGTCGATTCCCAGCACACTCACCACTATACATCCGCTTAACCAACCGACTATCATCCATCCTTTCCACGTGACCAAACCATCTTAACGTACTTTCATTTATTCTCATTTACCCCTTTCTTCACCACACAATTCCCTAATGCGTTCATCCCTCATTTTATCAATTCTTTTCACACCTGACACACCACTAAGATTGTCATCTGTACACGCTGTACTTTAGATCTATACCTCTTATTCCAGACCATAGTCTCACTACTATACATTAACACAGGTAACAACATACCTTCATGTAAGACCCTAGCGCACTTAAGATTTAATCCCCTTACATCCACCAACGATTTAATTGGACCAGCCACCTTCCTGCCATTCACAACTTTCCTACTACACTCTGCATCATCCGTTCCCTTATCATCCAACATATATTCTAAATATTTAAACTCAGACACTTGTTCCAGCTTCTCACCATCTAAAATAAATTCACACCAAGATCTGTCCTCGCTCACAACCATAATCTTACTCTTAATCAACGTTTACTTTCAAACCCCTCCTTTTACACACCCTGCCAAATCTCTCTACCAATCCTCTCAAACACTTCAAATTTGCCAAACAAAACCAAATCATCCTCATATAATAGGTAGGGCACCCTCCACTCTCTTCAATTCTCCTTCATTCTAATACCATCCTCTGCCACCCCCAGCTCTAATTCTTTCATAACTCCATCCATATTCAAATTGAATAACCAAGGAGACATAACACATCCTTGCCTCACTCTATTAATATTAAACCAAACACTTTCGACTCCACTTATTTGTACATACGCTTCACTATTGTCATACATACTTTTAATTCTATTCAGAAGCTTACCACCAACACCATATATCACTAACACCTACCATAGAGTTTCCCTATTAATCATTTCATACGCCTGTTGCAAATCCATAAAAACTAGATATAATTTATTCTTCTCCCTCATTTTCTCAATCATTTGTTTCAATGTAAAGATTTGATCCACACATTCTCTACCACTTCTAAACGCACCTTGTTCTTTACCAATCAGTCCTTCAGTCACTCGACGCACTCTTTCTACCAAAATATCAGCATATGTTTTCCCTACAACACTCAATAAACTAAATGCCCCATAATTCCTACAGTTACCCTTATCCTTATATATATATATATATATATATATATATATATACATCTATTTAATCATATATATATATATATATATATATATATATATATATATATATATATATATATATATATATATATATATATATATATATATATATATATATATATATATATATATATATATCTTTAATATTAATGGCCATATTAAATAAATCATCTTGCAATAGATTTAATAAGACAGTTTTGGAAAACAAAACGAATCACTTTTTATTTTTTTCATTAATGATCCTTAACTTAACGTCTATTTCACAAATTTAAAAATTATTTATTTGCAATGTTATTCAATGGAAAATGTTTAAACTTAAAAATCAATTTATAATTTTGAATCTTATTCCATTTATATTATAACTTTTGTACCAATAACAGAGCCACATGCTTCTGCCATGGCATCTCAACCATTACTGTCGAGCTCCAAGCTTGAGCCGATAACAACAAATATTTTAGGCCTCCAAGGACCAATCTAAAAGGATTTTTTCAAATTTCACGTTATTAGGCTCTGATGAGCTCACAGTTACAAGTAATATTTAATCAGATTGTTAGTGCCAAGCGTCCTTGCAGCTGGGTATATATATATATATATATATATATATATATATATATATATATATATATATATATATATATATATATATATATATATATATATATATATATATATATATATATATATATATATATATATATATTAAAATACTTTTAATTCCATCCCCCCTGTCTCATAGATTCCCGTTGTTAGCTCAAGAGGAGTACAGCTGGCCTCCTTTTTTATGGTTGGTGTAGAAAATGCTCTCTTTGCAATGATGCATGGGGAGCCCTATCCCATGGCTCATGTGTTGTCCTTGGTTATTTTTTGATGGAAAACTATTCCATTCTTACCTCACTAAGGCCAATTGCTCTAGGAACCTCATGGAGGTATGTGTACCATTCTTAAGTTTTCACGTTAGACAAACTAATAAAAATTTTCATAATTTTGCACCCT
>JABUQX010084706.1:0-2500 GCA_015478945.1 Trachelipus rathkii | reverse complement strand
TAATTAAAATATTATTCTGGAAGCCAGATTCAAAACATATATTTCCTGCTCAGGTCAATGCAAAATGGGAAATATATTTTAATTAAGTGGCTAGTACCTGATAAAAACTTGGGTTTATTGCCATAGAACGACTGGAACGGAGGTCAGGAGAAGGTTACATAGTGGAAAACAAACAGGAATTGGGGTTTTTGTACGCGGGGACGTATTCAAGCTAAAGAAAGCCATGAATCTTTCAAAAGAAACGAGGCAACTAAAATACACAAAGAATATAGGTGGAAGAGAGATTGCTGAGAAAAGAAAGTGGCAAAGAAAAAAATCGAGAGCATCGACAAAATTAACATGACTTTTGACAGTCAGAATTTGGAATTAAAGGGGGGCGAGACAGGTAATGAATAATGGGGGCTAATCCGCAATTGTAATTGTGAATAATCAAACGAATCAGTCATCTCACAGCCATTATCACTCTGTGGAACACTGTATAACAGAGCTCATAACTCTCTCTGGGATCACGATCGACTTTGAATTCTATCAATGACTCAATGTTGCCCGCGTAATCCCTGGTGTCTCGAATCTACACGACTCTCTTGGCCTGTTGGAAAAGATGGCCACTTTTTCTGCCCTGTCCTATTGTGCCGCATTCCTACTCTCTTGTAAATGATATTCCATGCCTATCTCGCCTACACGTACTCGAGCGCGAACCACTGTTTCGTTCTGAACATTTAAAAACTAGTGCGTAGAAATGCACATTGACTATACCAGTTTCTCAGTCCAAAATGCTCTAATTGTCATTTGCGCATCTCATTATAATTGTAACACTTCAATGCAAAGAACAATTAATTGTTAATCGTACTTCTTTTTACTGTCTTAGCCTAGAAGACGACCGATGTGTCCCAAGGAATAATGAACCAATTTTCGGTTGTGTGGCGTTACGTGATATTGAATGTATTCTTACCGTCAAAATTTTTTAGTTTGGATTCGTTCAAGGATAATTGATTGACAGGGAATAAGTTTCATAATATTAAAATGCTACTAGAGATAAAAGTAGATCTGAACTTTAGTTTGAATACAAACTAAGGTCTAATGAGCGGGAGTTATCAAAGGTATAGTACGTGATTTTGCAGCAAGCAGCTCGAGTTATTAGTGGTTGTAGTTCAGCAGTGTTCATGAGATAGTTAATAAAGCAAGACAAGTCACAAAGTGATTTCTATCTCGTGGTTTTGCATGCACTTAAATTTTGCTTATAGCAGGCTCTGCTAAAGTTCCACGAATATTCGAAATGCATTTGGAATATCAGAATGTTGTACATTCCGTTTAGGATAGACTTCAAAGCTTTAGAAAAAATAGAAGAACTCTATATAAAGAGTAGCAAAGAAAGAGATAAAAAAAGTTGGAAAACTCGCTGGTGCCCAACGGCGACGAATGCGGTTGTTATTAAAGAGAGATAACCCGATAATACCAATAGCTTAGAACAATAATCAAATTGTGAAAGTTGGAGACTCAGTCAGAAAAAGCTACCTTAGTTTTAAACAATGTTTATAGAGCATCTTTTTTGGTTTCTTTTTTTTTTTTAAATAGCAGTATATTATATACTGTAATTTACAATTAATTTACTCATAATTAAACGATTAGTGGTGGGTACACACGTTATTGATTTGGTGGAAGTACATGTAATGAACTGCCAATCTAGTTAAAACTAACTATTGAAGCCATTAAGAGAAAATGCAGCATTAGAATTTTCAGTAGATTTTACAAAATGTGTAAGCGCATTCCTGAATCTGAGACTGAAGGATGTAACATTGCCTCTTGTACCACAGAATTAACAAAATTCCAAAAATTACAGACCCACAACAATTTCCTACTATCGATCCCCATAAGCATATTTTATCGCAATCGAAATCATTTATGTAGGAATATCTTTGATGATTTTATTTTCATGTTTTAGGACAGAAATAGGTTATTATTAAATCATAAAGTAATATATTATATATTTCCTTGCAATTTGTCATGCCGAACAGGTTGGAATGTGGAGGATTTGAGAAGTTTTTGAGATCATCACTATTTTTACAAGGGAAAGAAGGTGGAATGCCCCAATTGAGGATTTAGTAAGACGCAGGAATTGGAGATTTAATGGAAGTTGAAATGGCATCGCAGCACAGATCATCCAAAAACAGCAATAGACGAACTAGTTTCGTGATTCGTCAGTTTCACAATTTACAATATATTTTTTACTTGTTGCAATATAAATACTCTGCCCACTCTACGCAAGGCTACTGATTCAGTACAAGGACTATCTTTAAAGCTGAGGAAGAACTTCTGAAAAACCAACTTTGAGGAAACATTGAAGATGAAAGACTTACCCTCCTCTACAGTATATGACAAAAATATGACATAAAAACTAAGGTCATTTTTGGACTTTAGCTTCATCATTTTATGCCCGGCGATTAAATTAAACAATTAAGATGATTTTAGTATTTATATAAATATACTTATTTCCCATTTT
>JABUQX010084705.1:40000-42500 GCA_015478945.1 Trachelipus rathkii | reverse complement strand
GTTAAAGTAAATAAATTATTTGAGTCAAAATTAATAACGTGAAGAAAGTTTCTTATTAATCTCCTTTAAAATAAGAAAAATAAAGTCGTTATTACTTCGAAAGCGAAAATTCAAATTCAAGCTCTCGATTTAGGCCTAAAATCAACGCCTAACAATTGACTCTGAGACTACAGAAACATGATCCCAAACAAAAAGTTGAGTTTTCGAACCAAAGCGAAGCCAACTCCAAAATTAAATAAAAAGGAGGGAAAGTCTCCAAACCCCCAACTCCCTCAACTTCTTGGAGAAAACGGGAGACCATCTAATCTCCCCATTGGAGGCAACCAACCCTCCAACAAAAAGACCTACGTACCAACTCAACAGACGAAAGGAAAATTTGTGTGTCCCATCAAACTCCCAGACTTCACCGAAAATCACATCATGTGTAAGTATACACACACTCGCATACATGGCCAACGCCTTGTACGAAATCGAAAATTAGAAAATAAAAAGAAAAACAAAGAACAGCATCTGGCAACAACATCCTGCCAACACTCGAAATTTAGGCTACGCTGTACAAGAGAAACAAAGCAGCTTCTCACCCAAGCATCTCCAAACCCCCTTTCCCCCATCCAAATAGTGGAAAATTACTTTAAAAATTCAACGCAGGACTTCGTAGTGCAAAATAAATATATCAAGGAATAAAATTAAAAACACTTTAAATCTGAAATCAAAAACTACTACTACTACTACTACTACTACTAATAATAATAATAATAATAATAATAATAATAATAATAATAATAATAATAATAATAATAATAATAATAATAATAATAATAATAATAATAATAATAATAATAATAATAATAATAATAATAATAATAATAAAAATAAAAATAAAAATAAAAATAATAAAAATAAACAATAGTGATAAATATGCAGACGTTGTAAATAAACAAATAAGTGAAAAAAAAAATTGTGATACTGTGAAAAGACAAACGTAAAATCTCTGTGAATGGCTTAGCATGCGCCATCTTGTGTTAAAAATTGACAACTAAGATTTCGATAGTAACAAAAATTTAAAAATGTTCCACTGTGATAAAAATATCACACTGTCGGAAAAAGCCAAAATCGGCAAATATTAATTAAAAGAGTATCCAAAATTGGTGAGGTTTTGTCTTATAATTCTATTATCTCGTGTTGCATGAAAATTATACATTTATTTATATATGATAATTATTATAGGATATTCATGAAAAGATTTTCTTATAGCCAAAAATTTCAAACAGCCAATGACTCCAACCGTTGAGTTGCCATCTAGCGCTATATAAAATAAATATGCAACTTGCCCAAAAATATTATTTAGTAAAGATCAAAATAAATAAATAATAAATTTAAAATGAAAGTTACTTCATAATTTAGTAATAAATTCAATTAAAAATTCATCAAAAATTGTTACTAAAATAAAAATGATAAATATATCAAACAAAATTTTCTTTAAAAGATGACTCTGTACAATTCTAGCGAGATCGCGCGGTAAACTTTTGAATAGACTGTTCCGCTGCCCAGCTGACGAGTTGGGAATGGCGGAATGAGTTTAGAAAAAGGTTAAACCGTAAATATCTACGCTGGGATGTATAAAGCAAATAAATAAATTTCAAAAAAAAAAAAAAAAAAAAAAAAAAAAAAAAAAAAAAAAAAAAAAAAAAAAAGAGAAAGAAAAAAATTTAAGGAAAAAGGGAGGAGGGAGCACTGATTCAGGATAAAGAGGTAGCCGGAATTGCCACGTTTTCCGAGGAATTTCAAAAATCCTTTTTTTTTTTTTACAACAACATAGAAAAATTAAATATCATCTTTTCCATCAATAATTAGTCATCCAAAAATAACTATTATCATATTGAATAATTACGATCTTATTAAAAATTAAAAATTTTCTTCGGTGAGTGGTATGTTTGCATGAAACTATGTAATCTATTTTATTGCCTTTTCAAAATGTAAAAGTTCGGGAAAGAGACCTTTTCGGTACAACTCCACGAACGAATAGAAAACGGAATTAGAATGGCATACAATTGTTTTTAAAAATATATTGACTTTTATATAGAGGAAAATAAACATTTTTTTTAATATCATTTCCTAAATCAAATACATACAGTAAGTTATTCTATATTTTAGAGAAAATTATATATATATTTTTTTTATATCAAATATGATTAAAATTTTATTAAAGTAACCCATGTCAAAGCAACCGAGCTCTTAACGAGACTTGCTACAATTATACTCGATGTACATGTAACCGCTAGCTGCGCGCCATTAGCGTAAAAAAAACAAAATGCAAATCCTGAAATTGTATAGCGAAAGGCTCCTCTTAAAATTTATGAATGTATAATTCAGATTATGCCGCATGATAATATTAAGACTCATTTTCTTTTCTTTTTTTCAAACATCTTACTCTCGTAGCCCAAAAATCTTTCTTTTAATGTTAAGATGATCAGAAAAATATTAAAAGTAGAAATATCCA
>JABUQX010084705.1:7500-20000 GCA_015478945.1 Trachelipus rathkii | reverse complement strand
TTGTTTATAGCAAATAATAAAATAGCTTTGGAATTAGCGAAAACGCTTCTTTAGTTAATTTTCTTAGTAATTACTTCAATGATTATTTTACAAGGACACAATTTAAGTGTTTTAACTATTATTCAAAAAGAAATATTTATTCCTACAATATCAATTATTATTTAAATGGGTCTTTGATAACCTTACAAGTTATTATCCCGAGAGAGCGCAAGCTGCTGGCTCTTCGAGTTCTATTTCTAACTGACTGCATCTGATTGGCCACTCCATGGGTGACAAGAGTCACCTCGGTGACCTTGATAATATACAACAAGAAAGAAACAGTTGTGTCGGCAACAGGACTTTTTAGTACAAGCTTTTCTCACAGCTGTGCACCAGAAATCTGGGTAGCACTTACATATATCCTTTATAAATTTTATATAATGTAACGAGTACGGTACATAATGGTTATCTCAAAAGTTGCCTGTAACACCCCCTTCTGACAATTTAAAAAAAAAGTTTAGGATAGAGGAGACAGTGGCTACTAAAGTTAGAGGGTAAAACAATAATTTTCACCTAAAATAATAGCGCTCCTACTGGAGGCAATTCTTTTTAATCATTTTTATGTAACACCATTACTTCAGGTGTTTTTACCATCTGATATATATACAGTATTTTTTTTTTTTTTTTTTTTTTTTTTTTAAGTGTTATTTTCTCTTTCTAAATCTACTAAGTTATAATATATGCGAACGTTCCTTAAATTTTCTAAATGAGGTTTCCCATTTTTTTCGATAAGTACGTTCTGTTTATTAACTTTTATAACTTTAAAAGGGCCGACATAGCGGGGAGCTAGTTTGCCGACATTAAACTGTGTCTGCCGTACTACGACAAATTTTGCCTCATGCAACCCTTTAGGCACAAAGACGTGTCGATTTTTATAATTGGTGTGTGGCGCCAGCGGCTGCGCTAAAAGAGCGGCTAGCTTTTTAACATATGCATTATACTCTATTGGGGCCGTTTCCGAAGCAGGATCAACTAATCCACTAGGTATTGCTATATTTTGGCCAAACATCAAGTTTGCGGGACTAAGACCGTTCTTTGTTATCGGCGCGAGTCTCAGAGTGAACAATACCATAGGTAAGAGGCTCGGCCAGTCGGAGGGGCTTAAATCATGTTCCTGCAACATACATCTCAGACAAGCCAGCAAATTCCTATGACTTACCTCCAGGAGGCCATTACATCTAGGATTTGAGCTACACGTAGTCCGGTGCTCCATTCCCACGGCCCTACAAACTTCCTCAAACAAGCGACTAGTGAAATTCGCACCTAAATCCGAAATAATTACCTGAGGAATTCCACAGAATGGAAATAGCTCGTGAATGAATGCATTCAATATTTCTCCCGAATTTATTTCTTTAAGAGGCACAGCGAACAAGTACTTACTGTAGCGGTCAATTAAGGTAAGTAGGTATTTGTATCCTCTTGCATTAGGTAACTTAAGTATGTCAACATGAACGGCTTGAAACTTCTTCGTCACTTCTTTAAAAACACCGTAATCAGGACTTATGCCTGGTACTGTTTTATTTTTTTGACATGCTGAGCACGTGCGGATAAACTGTTTTATTTTTTTATGCATGTGCTGAAACACAAATTCATTTTTTATGCTCAGAAGGGTTTTATTCACACCCAAATGTCCTTTATTGTGGTATTCGCTAATTACCTTCTGCACACTCTTTTCCGGCACAAAAACGCGCGAATAGTTTAAAGAGACATCGACCACTAATTCTATCTCCTTTTTGTTATAAAAGAATTTCTGCCTTATTAACTTCAAAGTTGTTTTCTCTCTCTTCGCCATCAGATCATTAAGGTATTTATCTGACTGTTGGTGCTGTCTAATTTCTTCAAAGTCCAAATCTCGCTTGAAATGCGAGAATAATATTTTTGCATTTTTATCAAACGTGGTTACTAAATTTATTTTGGAAATTTCCAATTTGGCCGCTTCAGTGCGGCTGCAGCCTTCATTTCTAACCGAGAGATCGATCGGCGCGTTTCCATTCATTACCAAGTTAATAGCACCTACGTCAGTCGCTATAGTATTCTCAGCCGATTGCTCATTGGCCGTCGTGAATCGGTGGGCGGAGTCACAGACTACACTATTTGAACCTGCATCTTCTCCTACCTCATCCTCATCTCGGGCAATATTATTCGCAAGTAAATATTTTAATAACGCATTTTGATTTTCGGTAATTAACTCCATCGTGATATTAAAAGTACTCAAAATAGCTAGTTCCCTCAATTCCCTAGCATTATAATTTTGTACGTCATTAGCATGATTTATTTTATATACAAACGCCCGTGAACACGTACAGATACGCACATGTTTTCCCGCTAAAATTGCCCCATATTTCTTGAATAATTTCGTTAACCCCAATAAAAGCTTATTTACTGGCAAATATCTTTTTTCTGTTGTATTAAAAGACCCACTATAAAAAGCAAAAGGAGTCCCATTCTCATCGTCAGACATAATTACCGTATTAAAAGCTTTATGATTTGCATAAATGTACACTTTGAGAGGCGCATCAACTGCTGGAAACCTGAGCCGAGAGGCGTGACGAATCGCTTGTTTTATATCTACAAAAGACTTCTCAGCCTCGGGAGACCACGTGATTTTTTTATTAGAGCTATTTTTTCCCTTTAAATAATTATACAAAGGCAATGTTAGATTTGTAAAACACGGTATATTTTGACGGTAAAAGGAAATTCGGCCAACAAACGAACGTACTTCTTTTATGGTTACCGGCCGAGGAACATTAATTATTTCCTTAACTTTTTCAGATAATGGCGCAAGCCCTTCTTCCGTCAAGTCAAAACCCAAATAACTTAATCTTTTTACCCCAAATTCGCATTTTTTTTTATTTAAACAAATTTTAAAATAATTTAATCTCTCAAATACTTGTTTAAGTACCAACACGTGGTCTGATAAATCTTTGGTCCCTATCAAAATATCGTCTAAATACACGTGTACACCGGGAATGCCTTGAAGTAATATAGTTAAAAATCTCATGAAACATGAGCTCGAATTTTTAAATCCCATCGGTAATTGTCTAAAAGAAAAATTTCCGATCATTGTACTAATAGTAAAATAATGTTGATCGGCTTCTGCCAAAGGCAGTAAATAGTACGCGTTCGTGACGTCAAGCTTACTTAATACCTTTGTCCCATGAAGCCCACTAAATATATCATTTATATTCGGCATAGCAAATACATCATTTTTCGCCACAGAATTAAGTTTTCTAAAATCACACACGATTCGTACCCCTCCCCCATTTTTTTCCAAAACGCTGATTGGGAAACTCCATTGCGATGGTGCCCTCTTTAAAACTTTCGCTTTTACTAAATTTAATAGCTCCCTCTTTGTTTGTTCGAATAGTTTATGAGGAATACGACGAGGTTTCATTTTTATTGGAACTCCGCTTATATTAGTTTTATAAGGAAAGAGTGAAGCTAATTCCTTCAAGATAGCAGTTGGAATGCTCGTCTCCTTCTCCCCCACGGTAGAAGCACAAGTCTTCCCCCCCATTTCTATTTTGTTAAGTTTTCGACTCAGCGTTCCCCCCTCCCCCAAATTCTCTGAACAAATCATCCCAAGCTTTAAGCTGCTCTTCCCGAGCCTTAAAATTTTCCGGTAAATATGCATTTATAAATAAATGTTTAAATTCAACTACCAGATTATTAACTATAGGTATATCACTAAAAAGTTCATTATGAGCTACAGAAGAAGAAAATTGAGAGAGAGTATGAATAAAAGCCTTATCTCTACAAATTGTTTTATCACACAAATTTATACATTCCTTGCTCTGAGTATCAGTTAACATATCTGTTTCAAAATTAATATTAAACGAAAATTTTTTTAAAAACGGCATACCTAATATGCAAATTGGCAATTTAGTTGTTAAAAATTCTACATCATAAGTTCTCTTTAAACCAAAATCAATTGTAACAATTTCGCGTGAGTATACGTCAATTACGGTATCATTGGCTGCTTTAATTTGACCAATAATCGATATATTATTATCTCCATCCATAGGGAGTAAATTGATCTCACTACCACTATCTAAAATAAAGACTCTTTTTGATATTTTATCCATAATAGTATAAAGTTTATAATTTCTTACATTATTTAATACAGACATATTATTTATGACCGGACTTTCTCCTGTGGGAGCATCCGTCGTTAACATATCTTGTGCGTCGGTAGAGGCCAACGTGGGTATCGTATGGGTTACATCGATACTCTCATCACTATTCGGGATACTCAGAGCCTCGTTGTAAGGAGGATAACCTCCTTGTACATGCCATAGAGCGCTTTGCCCGTTACTCTTAAAATTACTCAAAGCTACCTCCCTATTATTATTATTATACCCATTAGAATACCAAACATACCTATTATTATTCATATTATTATTATTATAATTATTATTATACCTACTAGTATATTATTATTATTATTATTATATTATTATTATATTATATTAATATTATTATTATATTCCCATTAGAATACCACAACATTACCTATTATTATATTATTTATTATTAATAATTATTAAACCTACTAGTATACGCATGCAAATTATTTACTTCAGCAAAATCCCCCATAATTAAAAATACGATAATTTTCATCTAAAATATTCACCTCCCCCTCTAACTCCTGTTCGAGGGGGGATCTGATGCGTTTCCCTGCCTTCTTTGGGGATGTGACTCATGGACTTGCTGACTTTCTCCATTTGGCGGGAATACCAAAGAATACATAGGACAAAATTCCGAATGACAGGTGTAACTTCTATGGAGAAATCTGGAGTGTGGTTTACATAACTCGCCTAGCAACTCCGCATTTACAGTGTTGCCTTGTTTACGATCTCTAGGAGCATTTCTTCTATTTTGAAAAGACGGTTGTTCTTCTGCTCGAGTCGGTTTGGCAGCAGCCTCACTCAGCTGTCCCGCGACTTTGGTGAGAGACTTGAGAAGCCCTTTCATCTCTTCGAAAGAAAACTCTCTGTTTACTTTAGCCTCTTCTGAAACTGGGAATTGTGTTGTTGTTGTGTTGTTTGTATTTCGACTTTCCTCATGTGATCCTCTCTCGTGTGTTGCGGGAACTGTTCTCCTTGAAGATGATTCACCGCCCCCCAATATTCTCTCCCTCTTCTATCGTGGGGGGTTTCGTATCATTGCCTATACCGAAGTTCTCCTAGTATATTAAGTTATCTGCTACTATTGTAATTTTTTCAAAAGGACTGGCTATTCGTTTAGGCCAGAGTCATTAAAACTTTCTTGTAATTCGAGATGTGGATGCGCATTATAAACAATTCATGCAACAAAAAACAGGAGTCACTGTTTTCCAAGCAAAGCAGATCGAATCCTATATCCTCCCACTAACCTCACGCAACTCTTGCCTAAGTAAACTGAAGGAAGTCTCGTTTTTTCTTCCTGTTTTGAAAATTTCCCTAATTTCGACTCCTCAAGGTTTGGGAAGCCGTAAGCTTCCTCGATCTGGAGGCCAAATTTAACTGGTTGAAGCAATCTCCCCCCAATGCGAACATTATGATGGTTGAATCCTACAATATCCATGTGAGAAAGGACTGAAGGCTAATAGTTCTCACTCGTTCTTATTTGGATCATCCACCTCCATTAAGTTTATACCAACGGTAATTCGTGTGATGTAACCAAGCTACCTACATATTATGCAAATCCCTAACCTTTAGAATGAGGCCTCCAATAAGGCAGACTGGCTCTTTGAGTTTCCCCACCCACCAACGACGGGGAAGCCACTGCTGGGCACCAACCACACAAGCCTACCGAAAACACCACATCCCAGACACAACAACACCAACACCCAAAGAAAGATCTTGCTCGTAGTCGGGTATGAGGTCCTGACTTTCCTTCCCACTCGGAAGTTCGAATTTGAAATTTTCTTCTTCTTTCGAATTTGGAGATTTGCGGGATGAGTGCGGAACATGCAGCTGCATTTACTGTCAGTACTTGCCCTTTCCCCTACCCCTCCCCAGATATTACATATAATCGGGGAGACTTTTTATGGCTAGGCATGTTAAATTCTCTTCTTCTTCTGACCTCTTCTACTCTTTTTTTTTTTTTTTTTTTTTTCCGGTCGATAGTTATTTGAAAATGCGAGCTACTTTTTCACAATACTAGCGGACTTGTTAAAATAAACGGGATTCTTATCACGCCTATTCACTTTATGATAATAAAGTTTATGAGCAGTATTGACCAACCGCAACTAAGACTTTATCTTTCGTTAAAGCTTCCTATTTTTTTCTTTTGTTTCGACTAGTAATATGGGTCACTTAACTTAGCACTATATTTGAGTTTTTTGCGCCCACCTCTTGCACAACTTTCAATATACACCACTATAATTTTTTTCTTTGTTATTTGCCCCCCCTAGATCAGAAAGGGTTTTTTTTGTTAACTGGTCACTGTACTGTCACCAAAGCTCCACTCGCACACACAACGTATCTTCACCTAATGATTAATTGGCCAAAAATAATATAGTCACCTGTTATACAAATAATATAAGCTTGCGAACTACACAACGAGCCTCTCTCTCACCTCAAATAATATAATTATTAATACTTCTAAGGATTATTGTCAACGAAGGACACCATTTCACACGGCTCTTTAACTAATTCACCAACACACACGAATCCACTTTCATCTTAAATTATCCCAATTATTATTTAAATGGTCTGTTGATTAACCTTACAAAATATGATATCCCGAGAGAACACAAGAATGTGGCTCTTCGAGTTACTATTGGCTACACTGAACTCATACTATTGCACCTCCATGGGTGACAAGCAGTACCTCGGGTACCTTGACTCCATGATTACCACCAGAACAGAAACAGGTATGCTTTCCTGCAAGCAGGACTTTTTCAATTAGCAAGCTTTTCTCCCAGCTTGCAGCCAGAAATCTGGTAAGCACTTACATATATCCTTTGTAAATTTTATACTATGTGTAAACCGATACAACGGTACATAACTATATATATATATATATAATATACTTAATATCATTATAATATATACTAAACTACCATATATATATATACTATATACCTAATTATATATCTAATATATATAATATAACTATAGTATACTATAGTATACTATAGTATACTATAGTATACTATAGTATACTATAGTATACTATATAGTAATATAGTATATATATAATAATATATATATATATATTATATTATATAATATTAATATATATAATATATAATAATATAAATTATTTCAAGTTCAGTTACCAGGTTCCTGGATATTCTAGGATCCATGTAATCCTCCAAGATAGCTCTCTAACTTACAGCCGGATATATCGCACAAATGTTATTAATAATTTTCTTTCGATTATATTTTTCCATCAGCAACCAAGAGCACGTAGAAGACGATTTAAACATCGAGTATAGCGAGGGTAAAAACATCGATAAAATCAGATTGAAAAAACATTCAAAAATGATCTATCTATTATTAAAACCTTCTAGGGGACCAAAAAACCCCCTTTTTGAGGGGCGTAAATCCTTTGAGTATCAGGGCTCAAAATAAATAAAATACTAACTTTAACAAAAAATAAATAAATATTAAAGTACCATATTGAATAGAGAAACGTAAAAGAAAATACATAACAAAAGAACATGTTTTATATTAAATAGCAGCGAAAAAAATAAAATATCTTCCAAACGACGCTTAAAAAATTTCACACATATGCTTTACCAATGCATAGAAATTAGCCAGCATTGTGAATCAGTAAGTAAACGATGAGTTTGCCCATGGCTAATGCTATTAAGTAAAATAGTGTCATAAATTATTGTTGTGTGTGTGTAGTGAGTGTGTGTGTTGTGTGGGTGTGTGTGTGTGTGTGTGTTTGTGTGCGTGTGTGTATATGGTGTGTTAGGTTTTATGTTCATAAACATATATAATTTAATTATAATAAAAAAATTATAGCATTTCATTATGACTATAACTAATAGATTAATTTAATATAATACATAATTAATAAATATAATAATATAATTTTAATAATAATAACCCGTGAGATTTAGCCATTCTAAAAATTATCGAGCAGCGTAATAATGTATTTTGAGCGGTTGTGTGTATAGTAAAGATTGGAGATTGCTATGTCGTCTTCTGCTGGTAAGTTGAAACTTTTAATTTTAGTTACATTGTTACGAATGCTGTATGTCAGTTAGGTTAGGTTGATATGTATTTTTGTTTAGTTTTCAAGATATAAACCAATAAGCTTAATGCAAGATATAAAATACAACACTATAGAGATATGCTTGCAAAAAAGTTTTGTATATTTTCATTTAACAAGAAGGAATTATCAAAAAACTTAAACAAAAACAAAAAACACCACAACAACAACAACAACAACAACAACAACAACAACAACAACAACAACAACAAAACGCAGCTCAACACAAATTCAACAACAACAACAACCAGCCAACAACAAAACGTAAACATTTCAAGCAACAACCATCAACAACTGCAATAAATGACACAACAACAAACGCGACATTTCAAACAACAATAGCTACAACAAAGAATTTAATTTTTGTGTTATGTTGTACAAAATATGACATGAATCAATAGATCAATAGCTCAATAGAATCCAAATAGATCATGGCGAAGGGTTAGGAGGGTAGTTGGATGATAGTTTGATTACTGATTTAGTGTTTTAGTGATCTTATCATTTAAAATAAAAGAATATATACAAAAATAAAAAAGGTTTAAGTTAAAAAACATTAATGAGGAATTTTTATTTTTTAGTAAAATAAAATGTTTAAAAAAATATAAAAAAATAAATTAAATTTTTATAGTTTTAATACAGTAATGTTTAAAGAAAACCAAAACAAAATAAATAAAAAGTTTTTATGTCATGTTTATACAAAAACGATACCTATATAATATGACACATGAATCAAATAGATCAAATAGATCAAAGCTTCAATAGAATGCAAGATAGATCATCAAGAGCGTAACGAGGGATAGTTGGCCATGATATGAATTTACTCGATTTACTGATATTACTGGCACTTTAAACACTGAATTTAACTGATTACTGCTTAAGGAGATTGTAAAATGCAAACCATTTTTTATAAGTTATAAACATAAAAAGAACAAATAAATTTTTATAGTAAAAAAACAAAGGATGTTTAAAGTTAAATCAAACAAAATAAATAAATTTCTTATAGGAGTAAAACATAAATGTTTAAGTTCATAAACAAATAAATAAAAGTTCTTGGTTATGTTACTTACAAATATGACTTACATCGAATTAGACCGAACATCAACTAGATCAACTAGCGATCAAATAGATCCAGCAATTAGATCCATGGAATGATAGGAAGGATTGATGGTATGATGATACTGAATTACTGCTTATAGTAAAAACATAATGTTTAAGTTATAAACAAAATAAATAAAAGTTTTTGTGTTATGTTATACAAAACATGACATGAATCAATAGATCAATAGATCAATAGATCAATAGATCAATAGATCATGGAAGGGTATGGAGGGTAGTTTGATTTACTGATTTACTGATTTACTGCTTTAAGGTATGTAAAAATGCAAATTTTTTTAAGTTATAAACATAAAAAGAATAAATTTTTTAGTAAAAACAAAATGTATAAAGCAAATAAAACAAAATAAATAAATTTTTATAGTAAAAATAAAACAAAATAAATAAATTTTTATAGTAAAAACAAAATGTTTAAAGAAAACAAAACAAAATTAAATAAAAGTTTTTGTGTTATGTTATACAAAATATGACTTGAATCAATAGATCAATAGATCAATAGATCAATAGATCAATAGATCATGCGATGGCGTAGGAGCGAAGGAAGGAGGGTAGGTTGGGTGGCTGGATTTACTGATTTACTGCTTTACTGATTTTACTGATTTTACTGATTACTGCTTTAAAGGTATGTAAAAAATGCAAAAATTTTTTAAGTTATAAACATAAAAAATGTTTAACTTTTTTAGTAAAAACAAAATATTTTAAAGCAAATAAAACAAAATAAATAAATTTTTATAGTAAAAAAAAAACATAATGTTTTAAGTTATAAACAAAAATAAATTAAAGTTTTTGAGATATGTTATAACAAAATTATGACTTGAATCAATAGATCAATAGATCAATAGATCATGGAAGGATTGGAAGGAGGGTATGGAGGCAGTTTGATTTACTGATATTACTGATTTACTGCTTTAGGGTATGTAAAAACGCAAATTTTTTTTAAGTTATAAACATAAAAAGAATAAATTTTTTAGTAAAATCAAAATGTTTAAAGAAAACAAAATAAAATAAATAAAAGTTTCTGTGTTATGTTATACAAAATATGACTTGAATCAAATAGCAATAAGATCAATAGCTCAATAGAATCAATAGACATAGGGGGGTAGGAGGGTAATGGATGGCCAGTTTGATTTACTGGATTTACTTGAATTTACTGCTTGTTTAGGCTATTGTAAAATGCCAAAAAATTTAAGTATACATGCAAAAGAATAAATTTTTTAGTAAAAACAAAAAATGTTTTAAAAAAACAAACAAAAATAAATAATAAGTTTTTGTGTTATGTTATACAAAATATGACTTTAATCAATAGATCAATAGATCAATAGATCAATAGATCATGGATGGGTAGGAGGGGTATGGAGGGCAGTTTGATTTACTGATTTACTGATTTACTGCTTTAAGTATGTAAAAATGCAAATTTTTTAAAGTTATAAACATAAAAGAATAATTTTAGTAAAAACAAGAATGTTATAAAGCAAATGTGAACAAAATAAATAATTTTTATAGTATGAAAAAACAAAATAAATATTTCTTTATAGCAAAAACATAATATTTAAGAAACAAAAATAAAAATTAAATAACCAAGTAATATATTTGTTATCATTAGAGGAAATAAGAGATGAATCAATAGATCAATTGGAGTCAATAGCTCAATAGATCAATTAGATCACAGAAGGGTATGAGGGTATGTGAGTGCAGGGTTAGATTTTACTGATTTACTGCTTTAGGTATGCTAAAAATGCAAAATATATTTAAAGCAAATTAAACATAAAAAGAATAAATTTTTTTAGTAAAACAAAATGTTTAAAAGAAAACAAAAACAAAATAAATAAAACGTTATTTTGTTATGTTATTAACAAAGAAGAGTTGAATCCTTCCTTGAGAAGATAAAAAGATAAAGATCAAGGATGGAGTTGAAGATATATTTCACTCTTACCTGAGTACATGAAATAACAGAGTTGCTGAGTTAGGATTAACTCCTTTACTTGCTTTAGGTATGGAAAATGCCAACTTCTTCTAAGTAAACACATAGACGGAAAACCAGCAATTTTAGGAAACAGAAAATGTTTTAAACACACTAAATACAAAAAAAAAAATATAAAATTAAAAAATTTGAAAATAATTAAAATAAAAAAAAATTAAACAAAGTATAAATGCAAAATAAAACTTACAAAAAAAAAAAAAAAGTTTGAAAAATAAATTTAAATAAGTAAAATTAAAAAAAAAAAGTTAAAAAATAAAAAAATAAAAAAAAAAAAAAAAATTAAAATAAAAAAAAAAGTTAGAAAATAAATTTAAAAAATAAAAACTAAAAAAAAAAAAAAAAAAAAAAAATAAAAAAATAAAGAAAAACAACAAAATATATATAGTATAAAAGTAAAAATAAAAAAAAAAAAAAAAAAAATAGCAACCAATATATGCATGTTTCAATTTAGGGAAAAAAAATATACTAGTTGACGTTTATAAAAAGAAAATGAGATTTGAAAATATAAATGTCAGTCTTGAACATTTAGAAAGACGGGTTATCTTTGTAAGATGCAATACAATGGACGATATGTACATGATAGAACAGAAGCAGTTATGTAAACAGTAATGATAATGTTATTATTAAAACGGAATGTTTACGACTAAAGCACCGAACCGCACCAACCACCGGGTTCGGGTACCGACTCTAATCCTGCTCCTACTTCCTCCTTGCTCATTCTTCTCTTCCTCCTTCCTCATTCTCCTCCTTTCTTCTTCTTCCTCTGTTTTGCATTCCATGCATTTCTTCTTCTTTTTTTTCAAACTGGGGACCCCCTTCCGGGGGGTCTCTAGACTCCGTACCCGAATTCGACTCCGACTCCGTCACCGACTCTGGCTCCTTACCCAGCCCTCCATGTTTTCAGTCTTCTGCGATTATTTAAACCTTTTAGGAACCAAAAGCCCCCTTTGAGGGCATGCCCCCCCTTTGCTGGCTAAATCCTTGTTGAGTTCAGGCCTAGAACATTCGGAAGTCTGGCTTCCAGACCTTAAATTCGGTCTCACCGACCTTAAAAACCCTAACTTTGACGTATCAAACGCCAAAATCTAATGAAATAATCGAAATTTCCAAGTCAGTTGCCGACATGACTGGAATTTCCAAAATCTCCGAAAATGGT
>JABUQX010084704.1:32500-51088 GCA_015478945.1 Trachelipus rathkii | reverse complement strand
TTGACCATTCACACCCTCCTGGAAATTATATATATTACGATATATATATATTACTATATAAGATTATTTTGAATATATATTATTATTATATATAATAATAATATATATATATATATATATATATATATATATTATATAATAATAGTTAATAATTATATTTAAGTATGATATGCTGATAGTATATATACTATATATATATCAATATAAGTATCATATTGTATATAATATAATTAATATGTACTAGTAATATAAGTAGTATTAATATATAGGTATATATATATATATAGTGCTTAATATACTATCTGTATGTAGTTAAACATACTATGTGATACCTTCAAGTCTCTAGTAATTATTTGATAACGAAGCGTCACATAACTCCTTCCACCTCTAAGATTAAATTTATTTAAATAAGTATAATATATATTAATTATATATATTATTATATATATATATGATATACTTATTATAATAAGTAATAATATATATTATATATATTAGTAAGTATACTATATATAATATATTAATAATAGGTATATATATAATATATATTTGAATAATATCTAATATATAATATTACTATATAATGCTTTTAGTATTATTATATTAACAATATATATTATATATACTAGTATATATAGTCCTAGTGTACCTATCAGTCTGATCAGTAATTATTTAGATAACGAAGCGTCAAATACAACATAGGTCTATTTTTATACAATAAATGTTCCTTATCGTTTGCTCCTATCTAGCCTCTACCGGATTTTATGTCCGCGAGTGAGAGGTTTTGCATCATACCCTTTTAATATAGTATTACTATAATATTAATTATATATAGCTATATACTATAATATTAGTAATAATAAACTACTATACATAATAAGTAGTTAATTATTTATAGTTGATAATAAAAATTCCTATAATAAAAGAGTAAATACCTATTATGTAAGGTTGGTATTACTATAATAATATTAGAGATATAATATATATAGTACTATATATATTTTAAATAATTTGTAAATAAACTTTTTTAAAATTATATATACGAGTATGATAAGTCACAGAAGTACCTATATAGTTAAAAAAGGTCAATTAATAAATATGCGCTTTTGTTTGAGTCTTAACTACTAGTTTCTTGTTAGGGTTTTAAGCTTGTAATAATGTATCTAAATTGTAATATAGTAGATGAGATATATGAGTCTGGAAATATAGAGGTAATACGTTAGTATACTATAAAGGTACAATGTGTTCAGATGTGAACAAATCTAGGTGAGGCGTTGTTAGAAGTGAGAAAATTTGATTAAATGAGGAATGAAACGATAGAGAGTGTGTGGTGTAAAGAAAGGGGTAGATGAGAGAATCTAAATGAATACGTATTGAGTTGGTTTCGTCATTTAGGAAGGATGGATGATAGTTATTGGTTGTGTATTAATAGCGGATGTATAGGTAGGTGTTTAGAGATGACTTGGTGAAATTATACGAGTATCACTTAGGCTGGTGGGAGACGTCAAGAAGGAAAAAGTTGGATTAAGATCCAGTCAAAGGAGGATTCCTGCAAGGTAGAGAGATCTAGAGTTTAGCAATGAGAGGGCGATGAAAGTAAAGGTGTACATAATATATATATGAGTATGATGTAAATGAGCGGTGTTTTTGGTGAGAGGGTGTGGTTTTGGAGCACATACTCGGCACTCATAGTTAGGTTACATAATTAGAGATCAGAACCCTTATGAACGAAATTGATGGCTAACAAGCATGACTTGAACAAGGTGAGGGAGGTCGAAGATGAATGCTACTGAGGGTGGAGTATGTCTTTGACTTGTGATATGGTAACACGAGTATACACAGTAATAGGAGTAGTAAATGAGAGGGTCGGATGAGTAAGACTGAAAGACTTTATCGTTTATTCACGAGAATTGGCCACCTCAGGTATAACTTTTGTCGTAGTTGTTCGCAATAGCACAGTGGCATAAATAGATCACCTATACCAGTCCCGGGGTTTTGTCTAGCGGATGCCTCAGTCTTGTGGAGAGAGAAGGTGAGTGGGTGAGAGTAGATATCGGGCGATTAGTGAGGGATATATAATATTATCAACCGAGGTATATATATATCCTATGGGAGATAACCGAGATTAAAGTGGATATGAGTACAGTGAAAGGATATGCTTGATGAGGTAGGGATAATATGAGTTGTTGAGGGAACGTGACAGAGGCGAATGATAATAAATAAATAGGTGACGTAATATAAGATTGGGTAATGTAGCATAGGAGTTTTATTTAGATGAAGTGGGGGTATAAGTGGATTGATGGCCTATACACTCATTTGCCAATGCGATGAATATCCTACCAACACTGACGAGATGGAGCCGTAGCCCAGTAATGTTTGTATTCGGTTATGTACCGATTCATAGTTAGAGTCTACCACAGTGAGGCTCTAGGTTGGAATTTATCTGACTGCTGAGCGAAGTTTCTACTTAATTATAGAGTATATATATATAATATATAGTATATAAAAGGGGTCACTAGGTAAGGGCTTATTATAGGGTTTATCTTTTCGAACTTGTATGTTACATGTATATTATCTTTTATATAATATTATAAGCTTAAATCATTATAACTACTTTATTCTTGAGTAGTATATCCGGTGCATATTGTATAACTGACACCTTTCACCTGATAATATATATATATATATATATTATGTAATACTCACAAGTCCCTTAGGGGAACAGTCAAATGTGGATATTAAAATAAATCTATCATACTCTCATGTGACATCATTATTATACATTTAAAATGGGGAGCCAGGCCTTTGAGAGTACTTTACAGCAATTTATATGGTGAAATGTAGAAAAACCGGGTTGAACTATTTAATATAAACATCGTTTGAAAGAGCGTTTTCTTTTTTGGGAGTGTACAGTGAGGATGGCTAGTGGTTAAGAGGCATCCGGCTATTGATAAATCACTCTGAGCGACGTACCGGAGGTCAATTGTATCGAAAATACCCGCTGATGAGAAGAGTTAAAATCTATCCTGTGACTCATATATTCAATTTAAAATTGTGAGGGCACCAGGACCCTTTGAATACTTATATAACATGAAATTTAATTATGGAGAATTAGGTAGAAAATATAACGGGTGCTTTATAAAAAAACTACGTATTTGAAGGGATTCCTTTTTGGTGACATAGTGGATGGCCAGTGGTTAATAGAGCATACCACGGCCTTAATTTGACTAACTATCTGCTAACGTCACGGAGGTCAATGTTCGATCATCTCCAGCTGATTGGAAAGAGTATAAATCTATCCCTGGTGAACTCATTTATTACATTTATATAATGGGGGGCCAGTGACCTTTGAGTTACTTACTCAGCATTTATGTGGAACTGAGAAATCACCTAGGGTGTACGTTTAAAAACTACGTTTGAATAGCGAGTTAATCTTTTTTTGGGGACGTGGATGGCTACGTGGTTAGAGAATACATAAAACCGATCATTTAAGAAAAGGCAACAGGAGGTCAATATATAATAATATATATATATATATATATAGTAATATATATTATCAATATATATATAATATTATATATATATATATATATAATATTATATATAATATATATAATAATATACAGATATTTTACTATAACAAAATCTTCGAAATTTAGCACGGTTAACATTAAAAGAGAAACGATCAATCCTTTACGAATATCAGATTTAATGATAGAAGTTTCTCTTTGGTTTTTGCCGCAGTAATTAATAGTCACGTGATGGAGTCATATGAGATAGGAAGTAGATAATTAAATCTACTCGATGTAATAAACTTAACATTCCAATATTAAAAAAAGAAGAAGATGTCTCGAAGGGACACAATATTTGTATGAAAGCTAACTAAAAGACATTTTTTAGATTATGGCATATGAGGAGAGAGACTCACGGGTTGCTTTTAAAAAAATACTTACAGGGTATTAACTTTGCTGAAGAGAGTTTCTTCTCTTTATTGAAAGGACGTGGATAGGTCTTCAGGCTCGGGTTAGAGCACAATCAGACGGCTATTGATAACCTCTGCGACGCGGAGGTCAATGTTCGAAATCCCGCTGACATTGAGAGTGACAAATCTCAGCTGTGAACTCATTCATAATTTAAAATGTGGGCGCCAGGGCCATCTTGAGTACTCAGGTCATTGTTATGGGAATGAAGAAAACAGCGGGTGGCCTTAAAAACTACGTTTGAGAGCGTTCTTTTTTGGGACGTGGATGGCCCAGTAAGGTCGGTACTTAAAGCTATATCAGGCTAGAGTTTGGATACACCATCATAGTCAGAGACTCGTCTCTCTGGCACACCGTCTAAATCATAGATTTTGGATATTCTGCTCCAGTCTTGGTATGGAGGCAGTAAAATCTCCTGTGATTTTGTGATCATTCCTTACTAGTTAGTGTGCTCCGCCTCTGCGCTTTTGGAGCGCCTATTTGCCGCCATCAACCTCCATTATTTTTCTACAACGGCTACACTAACCAAAAACATGTCTCTACTCTCCTCACGCTTTCGCAAGTTTAATTTATTTTTAAAAACCTCTCTTCCTTTCGGCAGATCTGGTATACCTAAATGGAGTTTTCGGTATCTTGAGAATACTTGGCATGGCGATATTAAAAATACGGTACCCTTCTCTCCGCTTACAGCGCTAGCAATTAATATAATAACTTTTCGCTCTACGTGAACATAACACACATCATTACCTTCCATACTTTTCGTCCTTTTATCTCTCATAGCTGAGTCTTCGATTCAGCCTTTACTAGTCATTCTATATCACCCTCATGCTCATGAGATATCCTACATTATGGGGTACATGTTATATTTAATTCACCCTGTTTAAATATATAACCTTTTTCGGCATGGGAATTAGACCAAGAAATGCAATCCTTCCTGCCCTCTCTATCTAATGCAGGAAAACTCAGGCAGCAGCATACACACGAATCGATAGGGGCGAGTCGGGAGAATAGCTGGATTGGAGTCTTCTATTTCTTCTATCCCCTCCTAACTTACATGTCAGGTACATATGTTCTTCGTATCTAACGATCAGTCTCCCACTAACTTGCCTTCTTGATATCGATTTACCTGAGCGACTAGCCTTTTCGAGAGATTTATACCTAACACAACCCTTCTCATTACGAATTCGAGCTATACTCACGGTTCAGAGCCGTTACAAGCTCTTATCGCTTAGCTTAATGGCATCTTCCTATTCACGGTATATATGTGAGAGCACGTTTTATGTACGTTGTGAATATCTGTAATCTATCCGCCCTGGAGCCTATAGTTTCCCGATGGGTTTCTATTCTCAGCTCGCTGAATAGTGACACAGCCACATCTCTCTGGATCGCATGGACTTTTTGTCCCATTTCAAATTCATATATGGTTAAGATCACTTTACGTAATTAAGGTACGTTAATCTAATGATATGAATCCGAGGGTGATACTTATCTCTTCTTTAACTCTCATACGGTTCCACGTAGGTTCGTGTCACAGAGGCTAAAGAGAGTCACTTTCCGGCTATCGCTTGCCATCCATTGCGTACGGTGAGTGTCCTCCCTTGACCTTTTCGAGATGCCGACCTGGCAGAGGATCTTCTCTTCTTTATTCGTCACTCATGTTGCTCGCTTTACAGTTAACACTACATCTCTTAAGCTCGATTCTAGTGGAACTAATTCAATATAAGCAGACCACTACTAGGTCCCTAAAACCACGACTCTGTGGCTTCGATGTCTCAAAATAAGAGTCCGTATCCTTGTCCACTCACTGGAATAAAAATCTTCAAGTCAAATAACGTTCCAAGTTTGCGCGTAGTTTGATCACATGTTATATATGGCGACATGGAACATCTGTGATGACGGCCACTATTAACATAGAGTTGTCATAGTGTCTATACTTACCGCTACAAGCAATGGAGAACTAAGGGCTACCTAGCGGCCGGCGCGCCGCCACTTCACCACGCGCGTGATACTTGGAACTTGACCCGTGTATGGCGACTTAGTTGTATTCAGGGTTTTTGAGAATTGCTGTCTTAACTGAATTCTAACTTATCCAGAGGTATATAAGAGTATACCGTGAGTTGAGCCGAGCGAAAATCATTCCATCGCTCCTCGATGAGCTCCACTATGTCCGAGGCTATTATACACTTAAAGTGCATCTGACACACACCTGTCTGGCTATCTAAACTCAATTCGTTTTTTGGAATGCTCTGAAAAACTTTATAATTGAAGAGATTCGATGCCTAAACATAAAGAATAACTCCACCGTCGCTCTCCTTGAGTTGTAGGACGTAGCGCCAAGGACCATATAAGCGATTGGAATGCACCCTCAAGCGCCGCTTGTGTGAGCACTCGTTTGAGGTATCAGTAACACCATGAAGATATGCCATTTCGAGTTTATTGATAAAAATAGTAGACTCCCAATGTCCTTTCAAGAAAGTTGTATTCTATACGATTTCTTATCACTTATTGCTCCGTTGGTCCTCTAATTATTTTTAGTGCTCTTATTGGTGCATATATTATTTATGTAATGTATAACTGTTTTAAGATTAGCTTCCTCCTTCTAGCCACCGAAAGTAGCTACAGCTAGATTCTAACTAGATATATGAACTTAACGTAGCCGTTCTTATGTAGGTATTTGTGAGATTGAATTGAGACGGATATTCGACGCTCAATCACTATACCAAAGTGCGTTATTCCGGTGCGTCTTTCTCTACGATATTCACTATGGTCTCAACACACAGTCCCCTCGCTAGAAGGTGATATTATATGTAGCACATCTTTGTAAAGACCGTGTCGCTTGCTATCCGCGCCTTCCCACCTTCCAAAATCATCTAATTTCAAGACTTCAGTCAATAATTCCCAAGCCCACTCATAGCTCTCTAAACTTTCTAAACCTAATAAGATTTCTGAAATTCAAGTACGAGCAGGTCACGCTCTACTATGGTGCCCGCGACTTACAAGCACTTCATATCGTCCTAAGCTAAGGAGTAGCAGCAACACTAAAGTTGCTTAGGTCTCCCGGCTGCAGAGTCTGCTTTTGAGTGGCTTCACATAAGTAAAGTACCCACCCTATACTCCGCCTCCGTCCACTCTTGTTCTTTAGTTATCATGATCCCCCACGATACCGTTATCCAAACGAGAGTGCAACAGGTAAGACTGCCTTGATTTCCGATTTCATTGCATGATGTTGGATGGGCGGTGCGTGTCAGAGCCAAAGTTCCAAACAAGGGTCCGAGAGAAGTTGCCATACGTTTGCCTTCTTTTCACAACTGCTAAGCTACCAATTCTCCACGTGCTCACCGCTAAATCAAGGTAATACGAGGTGGGCTTGCTGAGAACGAAATATTTGGTATGCTAAGTTAGTCTCTTTGCTGTGTGCGCAATTTTTCGGTATTTTTTTGGAGAATGACGGGAAGTTTCACCATTCCTGTACTCAATCAGGTTTAACCTACAAAAAGCTGTATTCTACTTTCGCACAAATGGCTATTTCACGGCTCTAAAGAAACCGGTCACTTAATCACCCTCCCGGTGAAGCTCGTCATCTTGAATTCGTATCCCAAGTTTATCAGACAGTACATATTCGATACAAAATGAATATTAGTATCCGGAGTGGAAATAATTATCATAACTCTAAATGTGGATCAGCGCTCTTTTCTCTCTCTTGGATTAGAAAATAAGAGACATGCTCTTTTCCCTCCCATTGCTAAAGACGAATATATAAGATTTACTAGCAAATCCATGTGCCAAAGATGGCCCTATGGAGAGGTAAGAGGACATATCGATTCTTCACCAAGGCACTCCTTTCTTCATATGGCCTGCACGTGGCTCAAATCAATATCTACTCCGAGGCATAGAGAAGAGAAACTCTATGTTGTGAAACTTCCCATACAGGCCCAACACCGCTCAACATCGAACTTACAAGAGCGTCTCACAAAATATCCCGTTCTGACGACTCAAGCAGTCTTCTGCAAATCTCCTACTGAGTTACACAAACTTTAACGTGAATTTCTACCCTGAGCAGGTCGGGAGCTATCACAGCAAAACTGGTAACAAAGATGGCGGTCTTCTTGTTGAGTGCTCGGCCAGCAGAAATAAAGTATAACATGTGCCCTGAGTATTTGGTCAGTTCTGCCAAATTGGTTTCGTCTGCGCTGCCCCTGAGCTTGTAATGGAGCTCTAAGAGGCGAAGAAAATGCAACACTCAAAGCTTCTCGGCTTGGGGCTCCTCTTGAGCGCAATTCCGGTGTGCAAAACGTTTGTATTCTGAAAATGAAGTTTACGAGCTAGCGACGACACTATTGTTGGACCATCTTCTCCAACCTCTTCTCCAATATCACATGGCAGACATTATGACGTTCTCACTACAACATGCAAGCTTCCTGTATGTATGCTTGACAGTTTCACTCGTTAGGTAAACTGAGCTAATCCAATCGCAATCTTCTGTGGGCCCTACATAGCCCTTTGAAACAGTTATATATATGCTAAAAGCCTTCTATGTGGATATCAATGGAATTCTACTATCGTTCGGAATCCTAACATTGTATATCGGATCATCAATGATCGAGTATCGAAGGTCCGTCGCTGCTTTTACGCAAAATACTTCCTACTGAAAAGATGTTCGAGGTTGCGCGGAGCACTGTGGGCTTCCGAGAAGAGACTCCAAATAATCTACAACCAGCTCTCAGCATGCTATTACTTCTCGAAAGAAATTTGTGAGAGAGGTACATGCAGATGACCCATTTAGATCAGCCTTATAAGTGCGTTACACTTCGTCAATCTCAGAGACACATCCCCACTACAACCTGAACAATCTTTGGACTTGGAGAGGACTATTCCTTTTGGATTATAACGCTGAGGTAATACCGCCACCCTTGTGCCGAGAGTGTAGAGGGGATGCTATAATCGTTCAGTGACAGGAAAGTACTTGCATGGAATACTTTGCTATTATGTGGGCTAAATCCACTTTGCTGAACCTTGTTGACTTGTTGAGTTTCTTTTCATACATCAATACTTCTTACCATAGCAGAGAGCTATATGCCACGTACTGTCTCAGACGCGAGGACGCGCATCAAGGTATTTCATCGCATCCGTCTCTCCATTGAACACGACTGTCGTAGACCGCATTCAAGACAGACTCTATAAACGTTCCGTACCCGCTAAAACGCCAAGTAAGGTTCTGCACTAAACGAATAGCCAGTACAAGATACATCTCGTTACCCTCATTGATACCCAACATAATGAGTTTCTATTGTCGGCACTGACTCTCCTGAGCTCGCTTTCTCGGGAACCCTACCCACCTCACAAGTTGCGACACGGGGGGCGCCTTCCCGAAGTGTCTATATTATCTTCGGAAGAGTAGAAGTATCTTTAACAAAAGTACAAGAGATGCTTCCCTACACTCCGTACCAGTAAGCTGTGTTAATTAAGGCATAATCGCAGATGATATACCATCCGACTCGTCTGATATTCAAAAACCTGCCTATTTTTCGAGAGGACGCAGAAATCTCCGTGCACGTCCAAAGTTGCAGCTCCGGTCTCACATTGTTCTCTTAAGAGGCGCGCATCTAGTGACACCGATTTCACCTCCTGGGAGATGCCACTAATCCTACTTAACCGATCTGTACCGATAGTATTTCTCGCGAGACTTCTATAACTCCTCACCCCTGGCACTTTTCCCTCTCTACAACAGGGCAGACTACTCTCTACGTAGAGTCACCCTAGCCCGTTTTATTCAACTCTATCTTCTCGCGCCTCTTTATGTACGCCACCGATCTTATACAAATATCCTTCCCATCTCTCTTTCTCCCTCTTCCTCTGGCACCAGATCTCCTGTTTCACAGTAATAATTCGCATTCTTCGGCTCTGCCCAATTGCCTATATTAGTCACAGGATTCAGCATTGGCTCGCTCTGCTGTTGCCAAGTTCTTCCTTTCTGAGTGGACCTGCACGCATATCCCACGCTGCTGCTAGTTAAACGACTATCTCTACTTACTTAAGATACGCATCTGTCTCTTTGCGACTTCCCTACAATGCAGCATTGACCCTGCTAACCCTCACCTAGGTTCGTCTTATCGCGCATTCCAATAACACAAAATATTCCAATTCTCTGATACTCGGCTACTTGTCTGCGTCCAGTATTTTCAGTGCACTCCCACTTTCGCTCCTCTCTGGAACAATAGTATTTCGAGCAACGCAGGCACAAGTGGCAAGTGTATAGGCGAGGATAGTCTGCTGTTTACGCTTCCGCCACGCAGAAATTTGAGCATGTGCTGCACGACCTAATTCTCAAGCTCTGCAATACGCGCGTTGGTGTTTATATTATGCGTGGCACTCACCACACTTCCTAGGTATATCCCTAACACACGATAGTATCCACTGCTCAGACTGAATAAAATAATAAAGAAGATTACTGCACTAAATAGACTCCTATACTAGGAAACAGGGCTAGATCTGCCAGAGAATTATATATCACATGCGTAAAAATAAAGCCATCCACTCCAAGCACGACTGAGAATATTTTCCGTTCTGAAAGCTATCGTGAACATTGAATGCGCGAAATGTATAATCCGCATTTTTAAAAAAAACTAAACTAACCTATAGTTAACACCAAGAGAAATCTGTCGTACAATACCAATTCCAAACAAAATGTGTGAAACCAAGGACCATTGTGTTATATTCGAGGGGGTCCAAAACCTACATAGAGATGTGAAACTTAGCTTCAGGAAATTTAAAAGCTTATGGTAAAAAAGAAATCGAAGCCTATTTCTCATTCGAGAAAAAACCTATAAAAAAGCGGTCTTTCTAAGCATAAAAATTGACAGACTTCAATATATAAGTCATATAATACAAAACTACAGGTAAAACTACGAATGAATCAATAATGAGTACAGGTATAGGTTTGCAAAGTGTTATTAATTATGATCTGATACCTAATCATTAATTTAGGTATTTTGGCTCACGTGGTTATTAATATATATTAATTATATATACCTAGAGTCCACTATATATTGAAATAATGCCAATAGACCTAGATAGATATTATTGTATTCTTAATATATATTATAAAAATTATTCTATAATGCAAATGAATATAGCACGTACTGAATTATATAATAATCCTATTACCTATTAAAATACTATTTTTAATAGTTATTGTAAATTGAAATCCACTAAATTTATATTAATATAATAGTATAAGAATAATTATGAAATAATAACTTCAATAAAAAACCACTACTTATAATAAATATATTAGTATAATATAGAAATTTGAGAGTAGGATACCGTATGATATGAGTTATTATGTTATAGAGGTGATAATAGAGATAGAATATATATGAATTCAGTTAAATTATGCTATTCCAATTTAATATACTTGTATAATATTACTATAAGATAAATGGATGGTACACAAGTTTTGCAGTTCTGCGGCTGTAGATACCCAATTTGTTCGGCGGCTACGACACCTATAAATAAGTGTGAGACCTCAGTCCATACAAAATATGAGCTTAGAGGAATTTTTTCTTTTCGTTAAAATGCTCGTCGACACGTTTAATCGACTGTGGTTGAAAAAGCTCCAAAACTGTTATTAATGTTGCTAGGCCTTGAGACATCTATTAAATCGTCACGTATTATGAATATGTTTATATGTAACCTCTGTGTCTGTTCAGTACCTCATTTCTCCTCATAAAGAAAGTTTTTCGATTTTCATTCAAAATATTGTAGATATTTTGGCTATGCTGTATGTTCACTTTATTTAACATTTTTTTCCTAAATTACTAATAACAAGGTAAAGATATTAATATGAATATGGATCCCATCTAGTATCGAAAAGAAATACCACTCTCTGTACAAAAAGATCAGAAATCACTGCCTTTCCACTAGAAGAAAACATTTCTCTCTAACATCCTTATCAGATATTCCTCACGTCACTGAATGTCAGTTCTCATAGCTCTTACCTTCTCAAATGCCAGAAATCATTCCCTTTGGTTATAGACAGAGAGCTTCTTGATTCTTAATAAGTACACTAACTTATTATTGAGCACACTCAACTTTCAAGCATTAGGCACATAGGTTGCTGTATTCAGTTATCAATAGAGAGAGGGCAACAAAACCTATATGCGAAGAGAGTATGCCTGCTTAATAATTGAAATCCTATTAAAATAGCTAAATATATACAGCCTATATCTTATAACTTTGTTTAGCCTCTCTTAATGTGAAGACATGCTCGTTATTTGGACGAATTTATTAGTACTCGTAACAATTAGATTAACTTTATTTCCTGCTTGCTTTAACCAAGAGACTACTGTGATAAGTAAATATAAGTAGTTCAGATCAATATTGCATAGCTGTAATCACCTGTTATCACTATCATAAAAATCCTCAGTGTTTAATTGGGTACCACAACAAGAGGGCACAAGCAGAAAATAGGACTGAATGCCCGTTGCCGTCCTTATAATCCGCACACCGAAACTTACACAGAACACTGTTTTAACTCATATTAAATTAAAATCTTATTGTGTCACCTTATCGCTAAGAATCCTCGATTCCTGACTTGACTAAAATCTTGTGAATTGCATTAATTTCGGAAGTCAAAGAAAAAGTTATCCCGAGAGGATCAAGATATGTGAATCTTTATGATATATGGAATTTTCACATGCGCACACTTATTTTTTTATAGCTAAGAATTATAGTAGCCAACATTAATCGGTATCATCTGCAATACTACAGAATATATTTACAATATTATAAAAAACGTTAAGACACACTTGTATCTATAAATATTATTTATTTAATATTATTTATTATATTATTATAAAATACATTGCAAAAGGTATAATTTTTTATTTATATGTAAATTGTAGCTATATATATTATATATAATACTATAGTTATACGTAAAGTATTAGAATAATGTCATAGGACTGGCTTAGATATCATTTTATTTATATATTGTATATATAAAAATAGATGTATATATTATATATTAATTAATTAATATTAATTATATATTATTTAATTAAATATATAATATATATTAATATATATAAATTAATAATATATAATATTATATATATATATATATATATATATATATTAATATATATATATATATATTATAATATATATATATTACATAATATATTATATAATAATTAATATATAGTTAATATATATATATTAATTAATATATATATAATATATATTATTAATATATATAATATTATATATATATATTAATATAATATTAAATAATATAATATATTTATTAATATTAATATATATATAATTATTAATTAATATATATATATAATTATAATATATATAATTAGTCCCAAATAAGTAAGATGCAATAATCATGATTGTGTACTAATTATGAATTAATGTATATTAGGACTTGTTCACCTGAAATATTAGCTCAAAGATTACTCATTACCTTTACAAAAGTAAAATGTATTAGAACCTGCTCAGAGGTATTAACACACATAGTCGAGTTCGACAATGTTTCTTCCATTGTTTTAATGCAGTATATCCGTAGATCATATTTCCAGAATAAGTGTGTTATTTTAGATCACGTGTTACATATGAGTATTATTTTATGTTTTTTGAGAGAAGAGAGAGAGAGATGAGAGGAGAGGAGAGAAGTACGCACAGGCATCGAACCAGATGATGACGCAGAGACGAGAACAACTTCATGAGTATGACGAAGAGAGGAGAAAGATGTAAAAAGTCGCAAGCATGAGAGGAGCATAAGATCTGAGGCATGTAAGTGGGAGATGATTGAAGTCATTGCCTTGTAGTATGGTCATTCCCAGGGGAGGTCTTACAGCAGCCACTAGAGTAAAAGAAAATTTTGAAGGGAAATTTAAAACAAGAATATATAACAAATAAAGAGTTAGATTTATTTCTATGAAATTTTTATGATAAACAGCTGAATATATAAAATAAAAACACAACATTTATAAATGATATTTTGAATGATAAACCTATGTCCAATTAATAATTTCTATAATATTAATATATTAATATATTATAATATATAATATTATAATTAAATATATATATATTAATATATATATATATATATACTTAATTATATATATATATTATAATATATATAAATATATTAATATTAATATATACTTTAATATAATAAATATATAATAATAATATATATATATATATATAATTAATATTAATATTAGGCTATAATATATATATATAATTAATATTATATATATAATATATATATTATAATATATATTATATATATATATAATATATATACTATATATTATATACATAAATACTTAAAGCAATAGCTACATGTGGAAAAAGGAAATATATCACAATATGATTGGAATCCTGGTAAATTTTATCAAGGAAATCATGTTAAATAAATAAATAAAAATAAAAAAAAAAAAAAAAAATAAAAAAAAATAAAAAATAAACAAAATAAAATCTCAAAAACTATTACAATAGTCTACAACACTCGAATATTTATTTATTGAATCTCTTATGCTCTCTTCGAGTTAGGATATGTATAAAATAATTTTAAAAAATATAAAAATAAAAAATAATTAAAAAAATTGAATTTTTTATTTTATTTGGGGGGGGGGAGCTTCGAGCTCATATGATGACTGTAGGGGTGAGTAAGTAGCGGGAACACATAAGTATTATATAATATTTTTATATTATATTAAGTAAAGGTATTACAACACGGCAATGTAAGGGGTTCGAGCCGACGGAGGATAACACATGGGGGTGACGTTTTTCCATATCCCCGTAGGGGGAGGGGCGGAGGAGAAACCAAAACAACACGCTAGAAACTAACACCTTCAAACTACCAAAGTAGCGGGAGGGAGTTACCAGAAGATCTGATGTCCCCTCCTGGAGGGGGGTGAAATAGAGATCAAAATCACGTAAGTTCATAATCGAGTGAATAATGGACCGAGAATGACCCCGACTAATAATCCTTGCCAATCATGAGATGCGGTTAATATACACCACTTTATGGGAATGAATAATCTTACAATTTAAAAATAAAAAACACTAGATAAGGATTATTTTACTAAGAATAACATTGAATTACATTTCATATCAATATAGGTAACAATGTAATAAAAATAAAATTGTCTCATAAAAGACTGTTATCATCATAAAATCTGTACTATAATGATTATACTAACAGTATTTTTTTTTTTGATCATTTTTAAATTGTTTTATATGGACCAAGGATTACATAAATAAAAATAATATAATCTACCTTTTTCCTGGAGCATTGTAGTTTTTTGAAGAATATATATATAGGTATTTATTTTATTATATTAATTTATTGTTGATATTTTTTTGTTATTTATATATTTTATTATATATTTTTTAAGCATTTTCCGCACTAAGAAAAAACAGAGCTTAACATTAAGACATATCTCACATAACTCTCATGTCTTATTATATTGCATTCTTGGGTACGATAAAAGGAATCAATAAAACAGATCATCTTTATCCCTGATTGAGTATCAAAAGATATGTCTAGGTTCATTTCTATAACGAATAGGTAAGCTATCGCCCACGGCTATGAGCTCAGCTTCTAACCCTAAAAAGCCTAGAGAACAACATGTACGAATTAAATTAATGTAATAATGTTTAAATCACGCTAGTATTTTAATTACGATTTGTGGGAAGTTTTTAGTAAAATGCTGGAAATGAGTCTTATTTTTTTTTTATAATAATAATAAAAATTAATTAGATGTTTTGTGATAAAGAAGTGGGAATAAATGTATTACCTCTTCTAAAAATACATAAATTTCCGGTACTCTAAATTTCCACCAAAGCACCTTTTATAATTTACTAAGTTTAAAAACGATAACCCTCGGAGAATAGCCGAAAAATGAATTTTTCTTCGCCAGAAATTCCCATAATTGAAGAATTGGGGAACAAAAAATTATTGATATACATCTGGCTTCCTCCATTTATATTCAGATAATTATTCTTTTTTGTTCGTTTTTTTAACTATGTGAAAAGAATCTTAGCGAAAATTTTGCTGCTGGCCACCACTAAATTTTATCGGGAAAGTTAAGGTGTTGAGTCTATTCAACATAAAGTTTTGTTTTAAAAGCAATTTATTAATATGGTTTTCTATTTTCAATAATAATAATTGAAATTATGGACCCACTGTCAAAAACATTCACATTTTCTGAAACTGTTCCAACTTAATAACAGTGAAGCTCTTCTTATTTTCCTCAAGCAATCTTCAGGCTTCTTATCGGTGTTCTCATGACAGTTTCTTTTCTCTTTATTTTCTTCCTTTCTAATTTTTTAATGCAAATTTCCATCTTTCGACAAACATTTCCATCTTTCGACAATAATATATACGCTTCTAACAGTTATACTCAATTTTTCAACTTCTTTCACTGTGGCATTAATGCAGAGAAATTTTTTAACGTTATGGAATATAGACTACAAGGCTGAGGAAAAGAACTTTGACCTTTTTCTTGAAAACCAGTTCCGAAGGCTTTCGACTGAAATTCCACAATAATTCTATAAAGTTTAGCCTAGAAGCTTATCAATTCCACACTCATCCTTTTCGTTGAGCTTCTGAATAAATATCGACTTTGCAGAAGGTAGTGTAATGGTGATTAGTAGAGTCATGTAGTTGTACATCTGTCACTATCACATTTATGCTTTATTCAGAGCAACAAACATCATAATGTCAAGTATTTTTGTTTCTCTCCCTAACAGGAGATTTGCAAACCTTTTAAATTTTACAAATAAGTTCAACATTTGCAGTTAAGTGGTAGGGAATTTAGCTTTTTATGTTTGTTGATGTCTACTCTTGTCAACAATGGCTGGGTTATAAAATATTTCTTGTTCGTGTTTCCAGATAAAAATTAATATATTGATAACAGACCCATTTGCCATATAGATGCCTGTGAATACATATCGAACAATGCGACTGAAATGTGCTAGTGCTCTGTCATTCATAAAGCACATGATTGCCCTTGTTACCTGAGGTATATCGTCTTGAAGGTCCCTATAAGACGTTGTGGAAAACATATAGACTACCAAACAGTAATCTACAATACCAGCCCACATATTCATTCTGAACTGTTGATTGTTCCCTGTAGATATTCACCTGCTCACAGATGTTAGTTGTGAAAATTCGTTATCCCGTCACTCCAAACATGGCATCATCTGTAAAGAGTATTGAGGAGACATCCAATGGATTTAGCTTTTTGCTGAATAAATCATTGGCAAACGTTTACCGTGGTGGATAAGCAGAAGGTGTAAGGCCTGCACACGTTGAAGATATTTGGAGTACAGATTTTGCTATACTTTACTTTGATTTGCTGTAAATAATGCAGCCAATTGTCGTATACTGATACCTGGGTCTGTAGTATAAGATTTTTCAGCAACCCTAGATCTACTTTTGATCCACAGTTTACGGTATTACGGATCCTGTCTCCACGACAAATGATGAGCGTTTGACTTTGCTGCTGCAGGTTTAGGAACGCTATCTGATAAGAACTATTCAACTCTTCATCTACTACCATTAGCAGCGCCACCGTTCACAAATATTATGTCGTCCGGTTCACGAAAGAAATATTCCGCCATTTTAAGGCACTCACATGTAACTGAACTGTAGTACCAGGTCTCTTTCACATTAAGCGAATCCTAATCAATCAAAATCATCCAAATAATTGGCTGACAAAGATTCAAGGACGTTTCTCCCATATACAATAGAAAGATTTTTTTCCTGTCATTCATACCAGCAGAATTTGAATCAATCTAATCCAATTCAATCTAGACATAATATACTATTTTGGGATAGATTAGAATCAATTCAGAATCTCTCTTTGTGAAAAGGGTCTTAGTAGTACATTCAATGCAGAAATCCCTAGCATAAACTAGTGGAATGTATAGAACACACTAACTACGAGTGTAAAACTAGTCTAACGTTCATAGCACACCAATCGTAGGTGTGTAAGCTAGTTAAACGTACAGAACACATTGACCACGAGTGTACATTAGTCTACCTGCTAATTGACACATACAAACTAACTCACCAATTCATTGTCAGCATGCAATTATAACTTATAATCCGAACAGATGTGTATATGATGTATATATGATGTATATATTCTTGTTTGGGTGTGGAAAACCCACTCTAAAGTATGGAGATATAATTCTGTTATATATATATATATATATATATATATATATATATATATATATTATAAATATTATATATTATATATATATATATATATATATATATATATATGTTATATTTAAAATATATATATATATACATAGTATATATATATATATATATATATATATATATATATTATAGCATATAAGTATATAAAGATATATATATATATATATATATATATATATATATATATATATATATATATATATATATATATATATATATATATATATATATATAAAATTAATATATATATATATATATATATATATATATGAGATGAGAGAGAGAGAGAGAGAGAGAGAGAGAGAGAGAGAGTATATATATATATATATATATATATATATATAT
>JABUQX010084704.1:25000-27500 GCA_015478945.1 Trachelipus rathkii | reverse complement strand
TATTAATGGAGGGGAGAGGCAGGGGTGTGTTATGTCTCCATGGCTATATAATTTTTATATGGATGAGGTGAGTAAAGAATTTGATGTAGGGATGGCAGGGGAGGAGGTTAGACAAATGGAGAATGGAAGAGAGTGGAAGGTGTCATGTGTATTGTACACAGATGATTTGATTTTGTGAGGTGAATTTAAAGTAAGTTTGAGAGGATTGGTAAAGAGGTTGGGTAGGATGTGTAAAAGGAGTGGTTTGAAAGTAAATGTAGATAAGAGTAAGATGTTGGTGGTAATTGAGGAGAGTCAGCAGTGAAAAATCATGTTGTATGGTAGGCAACTTGAACAAGTATCTTATTTTGTGGTAGTGGTAGTAGTAGTAGTAGTGATATTCCAAATATTTGTCCTCAAGTTATGCCAGAGAGAATTTATAAGCTATATGTTGGATGAAAAGGGAACGGATGAAGAGTGTATATTAAGGTGGTTTGATCGTATGGAAAGGATGAATGATAGTCGGTTGATTTTAAGTGGATGGTTAGAGATGTGTGTGTTGGTAATCAACAGGCTTCGAGACCAATGAAAAAATGGATTGAGTCAGTTAGTGACTCTCTGAAGGAAGGAATGTGAATTTAACACGAGAAAGAAGAATAATAATGCATAACAAGGGTGAATGGCGGGGTTATGGGCCTGGAGTACTGAATGAACCCCGATATTGTTGACATACCATGGTGGGGGACTGCCACAGTGTTGTGAAACTTCAGGGCAGATTTTGACCACGTGACGGTCTCGCATTGAGGAAAGGTTGTGGGGAGCTTTCTTCTTGGACTCAGGTCATGATCTTAGCTATTTTGTTTACGGTGCATGTTTGCGCACCCCACCCCAGTTCTGGGGACCCAAGGGGCAGATGATGATGATTTCTGGTTTTTACCTAAAAGTGGAAAACAAAGAAAAATAATAAATTATATATATATATATATATATATATATATATATATATATATATATGTGCTATATATATATATAAGATAGAAAAAAATATAGTATAGTATATATAAGAGCATATATATATATATAATATATATATATATATATATATATTGACAGTTACTAAAGAGAAATCTATATACATATATATTTATAAAAGTATATACATATATATATATAAATTATATAAATATATATATATATATATATATATATATATATATATATATATATATATATATATATATATATATATATATATATATATATATATATATATATATATATATATATATATAAACTAGTTTGAAAGCTAGTTTTATAGATTTTACTCCATGGTTTTGCTTGAAATTAAAAATTATAAAGTATATTTTTCAATTTACAAGTTTGATCGTATTACATTTTTTAAACTTTTACCCTGGAAAGATATTTTATTCTAGCGTGGCATTGTAACAGTTTTAAGGATATTAAATTTACCTTTTTCTTAACAAATAATAGTAATGTAAGTAAAATGCTGGCATTAAATATTAACTTATTTTTCCATGGTTGTAAGTTAGTATAGTATAGTATAACTATAATATATCAAGAATATCTCATCCGGGTGCTTTAAAAACTATTCTTGAAGCGTTCTTTTTTGGGAACGTGGATGGTCTAGTGGTTAGAGCGCCCGGTCACTGTTAACTCAGCGACGCGGAGTTCATGTTCGAATCCCGCTGATGGAGAGTAAAATCTCCTGTGACTCATTCATTCTTTTTAGATCGGGATCATGTTGGAATCGTTGAATGCTTGGCCATGCAAGGGGAATGGAGGCGAGGAGTGGCATTGGTTCGATTTAAAGGGGTTACTTGTTCCCTTTTACATCTGGCAGCTCATTTTGGTTGTGTGGCTGTTCTTAGATATTTACTCTCTCATACGGTTAGATTAGGGTAAGTAATTGAAAGAATTATTGCAGTTGGAATGTTTTTAGTTTCGCTGCAATCCATGATTTATTTGGATATTTACTAATAAAGAATCATTGTAATGTAACTTACTTTTCTCATTTTAATAAACGTTACTGAATTAATTGTTAAATTTCTTCTATTTGCTTTTTGAAAATTATTTTTATTGTTCATTTAATCTCCCCTCTCTTCCACTAAACCCAGTTTATTTATTGTGTTTTTGGGAATATCTTTTTGGGTTTGTTTATATAATTTTATATTACGTTTTACATGTAGGTTACATGTAGAAGTTCGCGATGCCGCACATTGGACAGCCCTTCACCATGCTGCTTTTGAAGGAAAGGCACAGTGTGTGACTCTGCTCCTTCAAGCTGGAGCTGATGTCAATTCGGCAGACCCTCATGTAAGCATAGTGTCGTTTTGCTGCTTATTTCTTTACATTCCTTTTCATCAAATTGCTCGGTTGTCTTATATACAATGTAGTCTTTATATACTGAATAACATTGATATTAGCATAAAGTGAATAACTAGATTTGGTATTTTCTTTACAGGGCGTGACTCCTATGCATGCTGCAGCTTATAGAGATCAT
>JABUQX010084704.1:10000-20000 GCA_015478945.1 Trachelipus rathkii | reverse complement strand
AAAGGAAGTAGGTTAAAATTAAAGGTGAGAAGTTAAGTGAACAAGAAATAAGGAATAAGTATGTTTAAGGAGCCGCTGCGCTAGTTTAATCGGTTGGTTGGAATGTAACAAGTTGATACTGAACAGATCTGGGAGCAAATGGAAGAAGCAATTGTTAGTAGTGCAAAGGGAGTAATTGGATGTGCTAAAATAGGAAGAAGAAAAGAATGTTAAACAGTGAGATGGTGGAATGAAGATTGGTGATTTGAAAGCGGTGTTTTAAAAGATTAAAAAAAGAAGCGTGGTTAAATGTAACTTAAAAAGCAAATGATTTGAAGTTCTTCAAACAGAAAGATCTTGCAATCATATTAAGGAGGACAAAAAGAAAAGACAAAAGTGCATACCGTAGGAGAAAAACGGAGGTAATGAACAGTTTGGAAGGAAGGAATAATGGGAACCTTTAAGGACTTGCATGGGAAAAGGAAATTCTTCTGGAAGGAAGCGCGAAAGAGTAAGAATGAGAATAAGGGGAATCTGCTTTAGAATATGAATAGGGATGGTGCTTTTGTAACTGATGAAATGGGTTTGAGAGGAGTGTAGTGTGGAAAAGAAACACTTCGAAATCTGCACAAATATTTAACAGTAATGAGGTGATATGAATGTTGACCGATGGGGTTTGATGTGCAAGAAAAAATAGGTATTTTGGGGATGAGGTATTAGTAAGGAGGAGTAATGGGTAGAGTGAGAAAGTGAAAGAATGGTTAAATCTGCAGGTATAGATGAAAATTACTGGTGAAATGAAATGATCGAAGAACGGAGGCGAGATGTGGTTGATTGGACTTGGAGGTTGTTAATAAAGCGTTTATGGACTTATAGTTCCAAGGGAAACTGGGCAGAGCGGTAATAGTACCGCTTAATATAAAGTAAGGGAGAAAAGGGAATTGTAGAAATTGTAGAAATTGGTGGGGAATAAGTTTATTGATGTATGTAGGGGAAGGTATATCTAGATTTTGGTCGAAAGAAGTGCGTCGAGTGGGCCTGAAGACTTGATTGGTGATAGAACAGGATGCATCTGCGTTAGAGTGTGAGAGGATGTGGGATCAAATCTTACATTGAAACAAAAATGATTGAGAAAATGAGGAGAAGAAGAAATAAAATTTGTATTAGGTTTTATGGATGCAAACAGGCGTTATATAGAGTTATAGGGAGCTTTATGCAAGTGTTAGTGAATATGGTGTTGTGTAGGCTTCTGAATGGAATCAAAAGTATGTATGACGATAGTGAAGCGGTTTGTATTTGTAGAATAAACTGTATTATATGGTGTAGCATATAGCGGAGTTGAGACAGGTTGTGTTATGTCTCCTGTGTTCAATTTGTATATGGATGGGGTTATGAAAGAAAATTCGGTCGACGGTGGGCGATGGCAGGGAAAAACGTTAAACGTATAGAAGGTAAACTGTAAGTAATATTATAGTGGAATAAGACCCAACATTTCCTCACAGTTGTTTTGAAGTTATAATGTTTAGATGCTGGTTAGCCAGTGGGAAACAAGTAGTTCTGGCGTCTTTAAAATTTAGATGTGTTGGATGGAAGGGAAATGATGCAGAGTTTAGTTAAGAAATTCTAAATGGGCAGAAGATGTTTTGGGTGCTGCCAATTAATCCGGCTTGGGTAGAATGTTAAGGGATACTAAGTCTTGAGTGCGCTTAGGTCTTACATGAGGGAATCGTTGTACCTGTGTATGTTATGAGGCGATATGTGAGACTATGTCTGGAATAAAAGAAGTATAGATCTAAAAAGTTCAATGTGTTAATGACCAATCTTAGGGGCATGCTAGGTGAGAAAATTGATAAAAATGAGACATTTGAACGTATTAGAATTGTTGTGTGTGGAAAAAGGGTAAATGAGAGAATAAATGAAATATGTGAGATGTGGTCATTGTGAAAGGAATTAATGATAACGGTTTGGTAAGCGATTGATCTATCAGTGCGAGTGTGTTGGGAACCGCCGACCGGCTAGAGACATGAGAAAAAGTGGATTGAGTTCGGTGAAGAAGTTGCAGAGAGAGAAATGGCGAGCCTTTGGCAAGAGCGAGAATAAAGGTGTATAATAGGACTGAATGGCGGGGTTTGCGGGTCTTGTATGGGCAGGGATGAACCCTTACACGGAACAATTTACCATATGAGGTTCCTCCGTGCGCGTTCTATGAAGCTCGTAGGGTTGCTGGTCGTGTGTGGACGACTGGTTTGCTTTTTAGGATCATGTAATGTTAATAAAATTTATAATGGAGTGTAATTGAGCAGACATAAAAAACAGTAAAGCAGGGGGTTAAAGCAGTAAAGCAGTAAAACAAAAGCAACTAATCCCTTTTGTTGCTAATGGACTCGGGTTATATCTACCTTTCTCCTCTAGTAAGACTGTTATGATTTTGTACCTGACTTTTAAAGGTTATGTAATGTTAATAATATATGAGTTTAAAGCAGTAAAAAATATATGAGTTAACAGTAAAGCAGTAAGAACAAATAATGTGCTTCATTACTAAACCCTTTGTTGTGTATTTTTCTTGTAGGTAACGACTCTATTGATTTACTGATTTACTACTTTAAGGATATTGGACATAGGTTAATAAATATAACTGAGTTAAAAGCGAGACTACATACATATGTGAGCTCTCCACCAGCAAGTGTATGCAGTTTGTAAAACAGAGCATACTAAAAATCCCTTGATGTTGCTAGGGGTTAAGAACCTCTAATATAAATTTACATATATTTACTAGATATAAGGTCTGTAAAAGTATATGTTTTTAATATAAAATTTTACAGTTTAGCGAATCTATTTAGTTATATGTAGAAATAAAATTTATTAGTGATAAGAAACTACTTTTAGTCATTTTTTCTTTCTTACATAGAATTAGTTATAATATAATTTTATAAGTTAAAATAGCAATTTATGACGTACATTATAATTGTAAAGAAAAATATATTATGATATTATAATTAATATGTGATGTATTAAATTTAATTTTTGAGTTAAAAGCTAGAGTTTTAATCAGCAATAAGCTATATATATCTATAAGAGCACTATTACATATTCCCTACTTCGTTTTGCTGTGTTAATTGAGCTATTGATTTTACTGTTTTATAGCTTTAAGGTTGTAAATATGTAATTGTTTTTACATAAATAATTATGTTCTTTTAATAATTTTCAAAATGGATAAGGAAATTAACGACTTATATGATAATTTGAAAAGAATATTTTTATATAAGTCTTAAATATTGGAAAAAATAAATGTAAAGATTTTAATAATTGATATCACAACTATGAAATATGGGTTTGGATAATAATAAGTAATATATATGCGTGTAATGAGTTACAAGTTTTATGGTTCGCGTAAAATGAATAGGTAGTTTTAATAAAAAAGATGTATTATGTAGTATGAAAATAGATTTGAAAAAAAAAGTAATGATACCCTTCAGCATTAAACATATTAAAGAGTACTTCTGCTCAGAGAATATCGCCTGCGAGATGATTCATCAGCTCGGAGCAAGAAGTAAGCGCACGCGGCGGAGCGGAAACGCGGTATGCGTGGAATGCACATTACTTCGTGACGAAGAGGAGCGCATAACCTGACACATGGTGTTAGCTTATGCTTGATGGGAGAAGGAGCTAAGTACAAAATATAACTGCTGTCTTCTGATGGTAGAGGAATAGACAAGATTAGAAAAAAAGCTAGAATAATAAGCATAACTCATAATAAGGAAAACCATAAATGAACATGGTATCGATGGAATATAGCAAGGCAGAGATATGATGAGAAGAGAACATATAGGGTAGGACCATTCGAATATTAGTGTTATTTCTAGTATGAATCAGGTTAGTTAGAAAAAGCTAACTCATACTAGGAACGCATTGGAACCCTACCAACTAATGATACAAAATATACACCTTACACTCGATCTCCTCTTACACGTAACATAACAGACTAGGGATAAAAGACCAAAATATTTGAGGAGCAACTTTATTAGATTTCATAGGCTCAGAGGATTCGGGAACATCATAGATGACATCTTTGTCCAATAGAACGATCAATCAAAATCTGAAGTCATCAAGAATGATATTTCATCCAAATTTTGAATCAACGACAAAGAAAGAGCTCTCATCAAAAAAATGAATCATTAAATTAGGTGGAGTATCAAGAGATTGCACGCTCAATCAAAAAGCATGGACTCATCAAAGATGAGATAGTACCAATACAATATTGCTTCTGTAGTCATCAAGAGTGAGGAGAAAAAAAAAAATGAGCCCTACTAGTAGAAAAAAGAGCTTGTGGTGGGCAAATTTAAAGTCTGATAGGTATTTCTCAAAACTTTTGAGTATCATCAAAACAACAAAAATATAGTATTAGTGTGATAGTGATAGTGTTATGGTGAGAGATTTGTAGTGAGTGCTACTTATGGTGAATTGATATATGGGTGAGTGTAAATGAAACTATTATAGGATGAGTGTACAGCTCGAATACTATGGTTCTGATAAAGTGCGAAGAATGGATAAATATGTATGTAGTGTGTAGTATGTGTGTTGAGATAAAAGTGTCTATGGTAGAGTATTGTAAGTGTCTCGTGGGTGGCGAGTAAGTTCTAGATGGAGTGAATGTGTATAGTGTCTCTTTGGGTAGAGTTGTAAGTGAATGAATTAAGTTCATAGTGATGTGTAGTGTATATAAAGCTATCAATGAGTAGTTATGTGAGTACAAGTGAATCAATAGTATGCTTATGTAATCACGTGTCCATAGTGTAAGTGTTATGGTATTGTGGATTAATGTAGGCTGTAGTTGACTGAGTATAAGTGTCTATGCGGGCGTGTATGTAGGTAGATAAGTTAGACTCTTTAAGCGGTTAGTGCGTGTGTGTTTATAAGTAGCACTAGAGTAGTGTGAGATATAAAGGGGTAGCCTAGATGGTGGTGTTTTGTGCTGTGTGTTTGTGTATGTGTGATCTAAATAATAGGTGTGAAAGTATATAACAAATATATATATATATTAATTGAATCAAAATATAATATAATATTGATAATTTAAATATAATAACTACTATATAAATTTTATTTATAATTATTATAGGTAAAAAATAAAAGTAGAGGAATTCTTTGAAGTAATACTTTATATTATATTCATAATAGTTAAAGTATTTTATAGTAATGAAGTAATATATAGTATATATACGATAAAGTAAAATAAGAATAAAAAAATATATCATAATATAATATAATAATAAATATATTAAATATAGTATAGTATATATATATACCCTTACGTTAGGCGCACGTTGGTAATAAAGGCCATGTTGGTAGAACAGAAATATAATATAACCTAACTATAGATAAGAATTATTAGTCTAATTTTTATATAATAATGTATATAGAATAATAAGAAATTATATAATAAGAGCAGAAATAATAGATAATAATATATAGTGAAAATAAATTAAAATGTATATTAATAGTATATATATATTTATAATTTAAATATATATATATTTTAGTATATATATATCTATATATATTTTACCACGCTGACGTATTAAACTGCGTTGATTCTAGTTGCTTCACCTGAATAGGTAGTATTAATAAAATATAATGTATTATTAATTACCTATTAAAATAGATATAAAGATTATTAAGTTATATAGATTAAATAATATAATAAGAACAAAATAATAAAGTTATCTTAAATGAATAGTATCAAACTAACTCTAAGTATATTATGATAATATGTAAAACAAGAAAGAGATATTCTTTCATGAAGAATATTATAGCAATAGGTATGATTAAAGCAAAAAGAGATTTAGTGATTGAAAAAGAGATGTTAATATGACATTTAAAAATATAATAGTTATTAAATAAAGTACATTCATACCATATTATATAATGATAAAACAATCAATTTAAGTTGTAACAGACATGGAAAGTAAAGTATATTTATAAATAAGAAGAAGGTGATATTAATTAAATAAATATTTTATACTCTAACAATACTAAAGAATCAATTGTATAAATATGATGGTGATATCCAGTTATGTGAAATTGTTAGAAAAAGAAGCATTAATAAATGATAATAATTAGTATATATATATTAATATATAAAAATATAAATATAATTTTTTATTATTAATAATATATAAATACAATAATCATAACACTTGAAGAATGTTACTGGAGAGAAAGTAATCAATTTCTAATTATAATAAATGTTGGTTTTGGTTAAAATCGAGGTAATAATAATCATATAAATAACATGATAAGTATTTGCTATTAATTTAGGTATAGAATTTGATAAAGAATATAATAAATGTTGTGTTGTAGATGCTATAATAATATAAGAAGTAGATACACTATAATGATAAAAAAATTTGTAAGAAAATGTTTTAAAATAGGAAGATAAAAAATATAATAAATCTAATTATTTTTTATAGAAAGAAATAATGAAACTTAGGATAGTTTAGAAAACATAACTTGAAGCCAAATAACATAGAAAAAAGAGATAAAGAAGAAAGTGTGTTAAGAAACTGGAGATTGCGTCAGTCCTGCACATTAAAGAAGATCAAATTGCTAAAAAAACACGAGATGAAACAATTAATGAATATCTAAACTCTAAATAGATATTTAAATATTTTAATGCTCAAGTAGATGATAGTGGCTATATTATTAAGTAATATACTCAGAGTGGACGAGAGAAGTTAGCTAAGTTCAGCACGGGAACAGCAGAGCTATTTCTGACACGAATAGGAAAAATAATAACAGGTAAAAGTTATCATTTTAGATTGAGTAGCGTAATATTTATATCTCTTAGGGAATCAGGAAATTAAACGTTATATTTTTTTTGTATTCTTTTCATATAATATTTAATTTTTACATATGTTTTGTGTTTTTTTGATTTTTTTAGAAATAGATCAGTCAAGATTGTACAGTAAATTTAAAAGAAATATATTAGCTCCTCTATTTATATATATGAGTTAAGGAGAAAGTAGTTATCTACTTTGAGCTCTTAATGTATCGGAGCTTCACGAGAGGCGCGGGGAACACAGTGAGGGGGACGTTTATCTCCCATACTCTCATCGAATTAAAGGTAGAACGCGAACGGAAAAGATTCGCAACACAGGAAAACATAAGAGCATATTCTTCTATAGATTACTAATTGTTAAGTTATTTATATTTTTTGATATATCCTCTTCGACTCTTTCAAACAATCAGTTTACACAGAGCAACAGACTCTCTGAGTACATATTGGTATACCTAGTTTCCAGTGGATACGACTTGTCTGTTAGTCTTTATTAGATACATGTGGAATATGTCTGAGTATTTTCTAATTTAAAAAAAAAGCAGTGATATAGCAAATTGTTATGAAATATATTAGAAATACAAATGTTTGTCTGATAACAACAACTTTTAGTGACAGTAGTTGAAACAATAAAAATGACCTGAAGAACGCAATAGTATTAATTGTTCAGAGTCCACAAGGATTGTTCATTAATATTAAATATTAGAGAAAAACAATTTATATTCTCAAAAGCACATAAAGAATAGCTATAATACAACATAATATAACGAGAATTAATGAGATATAGTTAAGATTACGATATATTGGCATTTAATTGTAAGTGTTAAAAATAGTGTGGCAAGCAATAATCCATTAAATTGGAAATATATATGTGATTAAATTTGAGTTACAAGTTTTTAACAACTTCATACACAGGAAAACAATACTTAAATACTCAAAGTAAGATTAGTTTAAGACCTGAATTAGTATTATAAAATTATGGAAACATAAAAGGTGCTCAGTGAAATGACCTATCATTGCTGCATAATACATTGGGTAATGGGTGCTGAGTTATTAGACATGACTATTTATTATATTTTGTGGTTACGTTCAAGTCGAGTAGTGGTGTGAATCCTGAATTTATTATCCAAAATGCCCAACTTAGTATTCAAAACTCCATTGTAGGAAAGATATAAATTATATATATAAGAAAGGTTAATCTGAGATAAAAAAAAATATTGATATAATTACCAACAACTAATATATTTGGTATATAAGTCTCAATAGTTAATTCATTGTCTGATCTAAGCAGGAAGATAGTCACTTTTCCCTGTCAAGTACAAACTCACTGAAAAAGAAATATTATTGACGACTGTTAAGTAAGAGGTTTGATCAACTTGTTGGTTACAGATGATATAAATGCTCACATGGAGTAATTGGTTTATTATGTGATATAATTAAATAAGTATAAGTAGTTAATAACTTAATATAGCCAAATTGTTGGTAATAATATAAAACGCATGAGCAGTAACTAAATGATAAAAAGTAACAACAATCGCATATACATCAGTTTTAATGTAAAGATTTTTTACATATGTAAAATATTTATATTGAAAAAATTATTTATGCTCTGAGGCTTCTTATCCATAAACTTGTTTTTGAACGAAAAGATAGAATAGAGTAAGGTTATGGATTTTTTAAATATTTGAATAAATGAGTGAAAAAGAGAGACAGAAAATGAGAATGCTAACAGGAATAATAATTTCAATACTAACTTTTAACTATGAGCAATACGATTCAACATAGAAAGAAAATGATAAAGTTCATTATAATAATAATATATAATAAACGTGCCAATATTGTGAATGAAGTTATAATAATATAGAGAACACAGTGATGATTCAAAAAATTATAAATATAGGTGGTAAGAAGTAATATATTTTAATAAGGGGTAACAATAACTATTTTTTTCAATCTACCTACATTGAACGTAGTTATTGAAGTCATTGAAAGTGAGATATAAATCATAGATATATAATAATTTAATAAAATAATCTAGTTAAATGATAATATTTTGACAATCTTTCACTTGGGGTATATGTTTATACCAATATATTTTCTTTTGTTGTTAATGGCATAATAAACACCAGCTTCTAAGAAGTTTAACTCTCCTACAACGGAGAATTCCACAGTAGTGAGTCTAATTCGTTGGTTTTGTCAGTTAATCATCAAAGAGTGCTCACTGATTTTTGAGAAGTTCAAATTAAATCATTTTTTGACTACTTAGTAGTTTTATTAAGATACAATAAAAAAACATCCTCCATATATGATCATCAATTTTTATTTCCGAAATATCTTAGGAGTACCATGGATTTCTCTGCTTTACCTTCATATTATATGATTAAAGTAATAAATCAATAATAATAATGATAAAAAATAATATGATAAATAATATAATAATAATAATAATAATAATAATAATAATAATATAATAATAATATAATAAGATAATAAATAATAATAAATGTATAATAATAATAATAATAATAATAATACATAATAAAAACTTAATATATAATAATGAATAACTAATAATCGAACATAGATGCCACATCTACGGAACATAAACACCATATTCACATCATACATCTTGCACTTTCCTAACTTATTTACCTACTAAATGAGGAACTTAACAGGTAACTTTATTTAAGACAAACACTTGCAATGGTAACAAAGGATAATTATCCTCCAAATTTGTTCCCCCTATTTCGTAAACACCGACCTGTATATATATATATATATGGCTTCTTTATGTATAGGAGTAGATTCACAGCAAGTGAAGTAATGGATGTTAATAATTCCTGACCCTTGGCGAAAAGGACAAATAAAATTAGCAAGAATGCAAACCTGATAAAGAACGACGAAAAACTCCAACCCACATGAGAACTAAAATAGAGCAAATCTTGGCAAGAATTTGAAGCCCACGCGTAGTCTAAAATTCAAGATTCGGATATTGATGTGGGAATTCAACGATCAACTCGATATATTTTTTGCAGAGAATACTATCTGAGGGAATACCGAAACGAGGCTATACGACTGAAGCAAGGTTTTATTTTGATTTCAGAAAGAAGTCTAACCACTATATACTTTTATCGCCGCCCGCTTCCCTCCTGATGAAAAAGAGAGCGCAATGAACATATATCAGCC